>JAWPHD010017199.1:0-45873 GCA_037043455.1 Cyrtodaria siliqua | reverse complement strand
GGAACATGCATATGATATTTAACTAGAATGGAATAATTTGTAATAATATTATGTCGTTTGATAAAATTTATGTCCTTAAATTTGACCTAAGTTTAGCCATGGTGGCCATCATGGACGACTGGAGGCCCAAAAACGAAGATCTGAGGGGGACTAACCCAAAGATCATTGTGATTAAGTTTCATCAAAATCCTTCAAGCAGTTTCAGAGAAGATGTCATTTTTTAACATTTTCCTATATAACTCTATGTAAACTTTGGGTCGCCGTGGTGGCCATTTTGATTATTAGACGAAAACGAAAAACACATACTTGATAGAGGCCAACCCAAGGGACATGTATATGATATTTCACAAGAATGGAGTAAGTGGTTTCGGAGGAGATGTCGTTTGAAATTTCCTTAAATTTGGCCTACTTTTAGCCATGGCAACCATCTTGGATGACTGGCGGCCGCAAAAAACAAAAATCTGAGAGGGACTACCTATCCCAAATATCATTGTGATTAAGTTTCATCAAAATCCTTCAAGAGGTTTCAGAGAAGACGTTATTTTTAACCTTTTCCTATATAACTCTATGTAAACTTTGGGTTGCCGTGGTGGCCATTTTGATTATTAGACGAAAACAAACAAGAGGCCCAAGAGGGCCTGTAGACATTCTACTGTGTAAAGATGTCATATTTAGCCTTTTCCTATATAAACTTTTGGTTGCCACGGTGACCATTTTGATTATTGCAAGAAAAAATAAATAAATTAATAGACGCCAAACCATTGTGATAAAGTTTCAACAAAATGCTTCAAAAGGTTTCAGAGGGGCCATTTTGGATGACTGATGGCTGCGAAAAACATAAATCTGAGGAGGACTATCCCAAAGATCATTGTGATTAAGTTTCATCCAAATCCTTCAAACGGTTTCAGAGAAGATGTCATTTTTAGCCTTTTCCTATATAACTCTATGTAAACTTTGGGTTGACGTGGTGGCCATTTTGATTATTCGACATAAACGAAAAACACAAACTTGATAGAGGCCAACCCAAGGAACATGTTTATAATATTTCACAAGAATGGAATAAGTGGTTTCGGAGGGACATGTTGTTTGAAATTTCCTTAAATTTGACCTAGTTTTAGACATGTCGGCCATCTTGGATGACTGGCGGCCACGAAAAACACAAATCTGAGAAGGACTATCCCAAATATCATTGTGATTAAGTTTCATCAAAATCCTTCAAACGTTTCAGCGAAGATGTCTTTTTTAACCTTTTTCTATATAACACTTATGTAATTTTGGGTCGCCATGGCGGCCATTTTGATTATTCGACAATAACGAAAAACACAAACTTGATAGAGGCTAATCCAAGGAACATGTATATGATACTTCACAAGAATGGAATAAGTGGTTTCGGAGGAGATGTCGTTTGAAATTTCCTTAAATTTGACCTAGTTTTAGCCATGGCGTCCATCTTGGATGACTGACGGCCGTGAAAAACACAAATCTGAGAGGGCTCTCCCAAGTAACATTGTGAAGTTTCATCAAAATCCTTCAAGCGGTTTTCAGAGGAGATGTCGATTTTATAAAATTGCTAACAGACTGACGGACGGAGGACGGACGGACAGACGTAAAGTGATCGCATAAGCCCTCCTGGCCTTTGGCCAGTAGAGTTAACAACAGGGATAGGATGGTCTTAGATCGTTCCCCTGGTAATCATGGGCAATAAGTCTGCTGTGTCTAGTATGGCATGGCTATTTTTAATTTGTCCCACTTTTGACGTTACTACAGATTTAACAAAGGTAAATACAATATAGCATTTTTTCAATAAATCAAGGGCCATAACTCTGTCATTACTAATAAGATCATACTGAGGCTTCCTGCAAAATTTTGTGGAAATCCAACAAACCGATTAAGAGGAGTAGTTGACAAGAAATTTAAATAAAAATGCCAAAGAGCCATTACTTTGTCATAAATCAGCGAACTCAAAAAAAAAGTGTGATATGCACAACTAGACAACTTACCGTCGGATGCTTCCTGCCAAGTTTCGTCGAAATCCAACAAGACGTTTAGGAGGAGTAGCGCCAACAAGATATTTAAAAGTAAAAATGTCAAGGGGCCGTAACCATCAAATCAACGAACCGGAACAAAACACAGTCGGCACATCTAGAAATCATAGCAATGCTTCCTGCTAACACGGCGTTAACACAAACAAAAAATAATGAATGAAGGTGCTAGTGTTCACAAGGCAAAAAATTGTATATGTTAGCAAAAACAAGGGCCATAACTCTAGTGTAAATGGTTAGATATGGCTGTTTTACGAAGTCGTCCAAGATTTCATGGCTATTACCAATAAATACAAGTTTGGTAAAGATCAAATAATAAATGAACGAAGGTGCTAGTGTTCACAAGGCAAAAAATTGTATATGTTAGCAAAAACAAGGGCCATAACTCTAGTATAAATGGTTAGATATGGCTGTTTTTCAAAGTCGTCCCAAGATTTCATGGCTTTTACCAATAAATACAAGTTTGGTAAAGATCAAATAATAAATGAACGTGTTAGACTGTTCACAAGGCAAAATATAGTTTTTTCAATAAAAACAAGGGCCATAAATCTGGTATTACTAACCCAATTTAGCTAGTTTTCGAACTTGTCCCAGCTTTCATTGATATCAACAATCTGTGCAAGTTTGATAAAGATCAAGTACTAAATGAAGGTGCTAGAGAGTTCACAAGGCAGAAAATGGCATCTTTTCTGACAAAAACAAGGGCCATAACTCTGGTGTTACTATCCCAATTTAGCTGGTTTCTGAACTTGTCCAAGCTTTCATTGATATTAACAATCTGTGCAAGTTTGGTAAAGATCAAATTATAAATGAAGGTGCTAGAGTGTTCACAAAGTCAGAAAATAGGATTTATCCCTAAAAAAACAAGGGCCATAACTCCGGTGTTACTAATCCGTTTTCGATTGTTTTCGAACTTGTCCGAGATTTCATTGATATTAACAATCTCTGCAAGTTTGGTAAAGATCAAATAATAAATTAGGGTCCTAGAGTGTTCACAAGGCTTAATATGGCATTTTCAGCAAAACAAGGGCCATAACTCCGGTGATATTTATCCGATCCGGCTGGTTTTCGAATTTATCCGAGCTTTCATTGGTATAAAGACACTGGCAAAGTACGTAAAGATCCGACTAATAATGAAGGCCCTAGAGTGTTCATAAGGCAAAAGTTAACAGACAGACGGACGACGGACAACTCGTCATCCCAAAAGCTCTGCTGGCCGAAGGCCAGTAGAGCTAATAAAGGTGCTAGAGTGTTCACAAGACTAAAAATGACATTTTTCAATAATTCAATCGGACATAACTCTGGTGTTCCTGGTCCTATATAGCTGGTTTCTGAGATTGTCCAAGCTTTCATTCATATCAACAATCTGGCAAAGTTTGGTAAAGATCAACTACAAAATGAATATGCTAGTGTTCACAAGGCAGAATATGGCAGTTTTCAGGAAAACAAGGGCAATAACTCCAGTGTTACTAATCTGATCTGGCTGGTTTTCTAACTTATCCGAGCTTTCATTACCATTTTTTAATCCAAATTGGAAGATTAATCTGTGAAATGTTACAGATACATTTAGGGTAAAGTGATCGCGTGTCGAACAGGATATTCTTTGCCCAATTTGGCATTGTTTTTACAAATGCACATGAAGTGCCCACAATATGTGACAACAGCAACAGGGAAATATTGTAATGTTTATTGTAACCACCAATATCCACCAAAAACTTGATACAATACAATACTGCTGGTTTCCAGTATGACAGTCAAGGAGGTATATGAAAACCTGTGTTTCCTTGATATTGAGTCCGACTTGCAATCAGATCAAATGAGCCCGTATATTGTCATATAGTTCCACCATGTGCTACATTTTCAATAACATTAAAATATTAACAGAAAACAGAAACAGATCGCATTCGTGGTCGAGGTGTTAAGGCTTAAAAGAAAAAAGTGTTTGTTTCCGCTAACCTGACACACCCTATTATTTAGCCGCCAACCCTAACTTATTTACTGCAAAAAAATAAAAAATAATTTATTTTTTTTAAAAATTAATAAGTTGAACCCATGAACCAAGGTTTCTTATGGAGAAAAAAAAATGCCTCCAGTGAGATTTGAACCCACGACCCCTGCCGTTTCCAGTGTACATTACCAAATATTGAAAAAGGACCATAACCATGTATTATCTAGGTATTAATATCTTCCCCAGTATTTTTTATCATATTAAAAGTGTTTTTTCATTAACAAAAATAAGGTCATTAATAATAAAAAATAAAAAAAAATAAAAAAGTTTTGCCTACCTACCGTTACTGACCTTCTTTTTTTTTTGGCTTAACGACTCTGCGTTGAAAACCTTCTTGCCTCTCATTGTTGCAGGTTCAAATCCCACCTGGAGCTCAACTTGTGAGTAATTGTCAAATCTTACGGATGGCGGGAGGTGTACAGTACTGGTTCTATCCAAGAAAAGTGGGTGGTCTTCCTCCACCACTAAAAAAATGACCGTCATATATAACCTTACGTGTTGAAAATGACGTAAAACACCAAACAAAGATTGCAATCCCCGTGATCACCATAAAGCCACATGATTGACCCCGCCACACTCCCTATTTTGACCCTGGGGCAAAATTTTTATTTGAAAGTACGGGGATAATTAGATCATGCAGTTGATGGTGTGCCATAGCAAATTACCATGCCCACATTAAAGTATCCAAGCCCGGTAATTGTGTATATGGTTATAGGCCCAATATGCAACATAGGGTAAAAATACTTTCTGACCTTCCCCTACCCCCATTATTATTGGGATCTCGGGAAGGAGGCTGTTCCTACCCCTGTCAGTGTGAGTAACATCTTGGGGCCTAAAAATTGTTTAGTCACTCTAGACCTGGTGTTATTCTAAATACTAGTAGTTATATTTGTTTCATAATGGACCATAATTTTTCTTTGCCGTAAAAAGATGCAATGACAGAGTGGTTAGCTTGCCTCTGGATATAGAAGTCTGGGGTTCGACTCCCGGAGGTTCACATCTCCAGAATTGAAAACGCACTCCCTTAGATCTAGAACTTATTCGTGCAAGATAGTTAAAGTTACTGTGACAGTATGTCATTCTTCCTACGGATGTAAAGCTGTTGGTCCCCTGTTTAGGGAGAGACATACCCTATTCAGGTTAAAAATCTCGCTGAACTTCTGTGGTTATCACAAAAAAAGCTTGCAGGTAAACTCATCCACAGAAACAAAACTGTGATAACCAAAAGTATGTGTACAATACGTCAATAGTATTGGAAGAAAGAAAGAAAGAAAGAAGAAATAAAGAAAGATGGATCGGTAATAAGCACCTTGCTCACTAATTGTTTACTAACAGACCATACGTCATAATGTAATGACATACGATGATGACGTCTTGTCATTTTAATATGAAATAGGCACTGCCTAGATAACGGGCAAAGTACTTCAATATAATTAATTGTGTTTGGGAGGGAGGGGGAGTTGTGTGTGTGTGTGGTGGTGGTGGTGGTGGTGGTGGTGGTGGGGGTGGGGTGGGCGGGCGATAGAATTTGATGATAACAGGTAATAAAGATTAAATAAATATTCTCAATAACAGATTAAAAATTGTTTCGCCAATAACAGTTTAGCAGAAAAAACACTTTCCCCCTCCCTCACCCCACCCCACCCACCCACCCCCCTCACTACCTACCTACTACTACCTATGAGTCTCATTCATTAAACATAATAAAAACATATGGCTTCTTCACATAACGATTTTGATGGGTGTTAAGGCCAAACGAATATAATCTTCATATTCCAATTTTATGTATACACTTACATGGACTTAAGGGTGGATTCAAGTTAAGCAGACCCCACGTCTTCCCATACTCCCTCCACCATCCCCACCCCGCTCTCCCCACAAAAATAATAAATAATAAATAAATATGGTCTTCTATAAATGCGAGGTAGTCTCGGCCAGCCAGACCGTATCATGCATATGACCTACTTGCAGATATCGGTCTGGTCAGATTAGGCCAATTAAAGCGCCCACTAGCGATTAACACAATTTATTCGCGCGATGTTACATCCATCGATAACTGTTTACAAGGAGGCAAAATAGTTTCTTGCATATGGAAATACTTTGCAGCTTCAACAGGAAAGCAGTGGCATATTTGTGCAGAAACATTGCCATGTGATGGGGGAATACGTGCACTTCGGGTCATTTTTTGAGAAGATGAATTAACATCGTTTGGTGGCGCATTTGCAATGTCAGAATATGTCACAATTGACGTATCGTAACAGGCATCCAAGGCAGGTTGACTGAATGCATGATTATCATTGTTTCCAATAACTGCATCATTTGCAAATGTATGCATATCAACAGCAGAGGTGGTGCACCATTTTTTTTGAAATTTTACATAATTATTACCATCCAAAGCATTGGTGGTATCAGAATGCATTGTAACATTTGTGCAATCATACTCACTGAAAGTATTTTGCTCAGAGTCAGAAATGGGCGTGACAGAATGTGTTGCATCATTTACATAATTATGCATTACTGTCTGTGTGTAATCATGATCATGCAAAGCAATGTCATGGGAAGTATGCTTCTTCAAATAATTATGCTCAGCAAAAGCATTGGCATGGGTAAGGTGTGACATAGCCTGTGTGTAGTCATGATCATGCAAAGCAATGGCAGGAGAAGGGTGCTTTTTTAAATTTGCATAATTATGCTCAGCGGAAGTATCGTCGGACATGGGAGAAAATGTCAACCCCAAGGTATTGTCACTACAGGTTATATTCATAGTAGGATCGTAATCTGTTAATGTTAAGAAATATGGATAAATAATTATAGACTGAAAATGGTAATCTAAATGTAACTTGAAACTGAAATAAGCTACAGATAACAACATGAAAAGTGATATTTTATATATATGCAACAATTATAGTAAAGAGTCACCGTTAGCGGTCACATACCACCAACTGGATTATATTTACTGTAAGCATATATATAGAAATGATGACTACATCGTGTTAATACCTGATCATTATTTTCTACGTTTCCACGGAGTATCTGAATCAACACTGGAATCCTCAATGGAAGTAACAGTACATTTTTTGGAAGTATCAAACAGCCAGTCGCTGTCACTTTCGCTGCTGGCTATTTCTTCATATTCGATAGAGTGGGAGGTTGATGATATCAAATTTATTTCAAGAGATGTGTATCGAATTTCAACTCAAAATGAATTAATCAGTTGCTGAAACCAATGTTTTTTTGTTAAAGACACAGCATGGAGACCATCATAAAGATTGTTATACATATAACGGGTAACCTTCCTTTACCACTTCTTTTTTGTGCTCCTTACAAACAGATAAATGCCATGAAACAGTCCAGCAGCCACGTACACAAAATGTCCGAGCGTTAGAATTAACGATTTTAATTCTAATGTTTATTTCTTCAAGCAGTTTATTTAGATCAGCTTGATGAGACTGTATATCTTCAGATGAAACAGTAGATTTTGAAAGTTTTTTTGACTTTACATAGTCATCATGAATTGCTTGGAGATTTGCCGTGGGAATTGTGACAAAGCCCACAAGTGCGGACGGAAGTATTGTCTTTACTGCTGAACGAAAATATAGCAGTTTATGTATAACATCATCTGCTGTAATCTCGACAAAATATCGTTAGTTCCTGCAACAATTTTCACAAAGATGTTTGTTTTGGACCGGAAAATAATTAGATTTAATAGAACTGCACGTTTTTGACGTCAGTGTTGCTCTTTCAATAATATAATGCAGATTCACATTGGGCGGCTGCTTGTATTTGTCAAAGTTGTTGCCACGAGAGTCCGCAACAAATATGCAAAGATGGATGTCAAATTAAAGGGCATTTGTCAGTGAAATATATGGAATTTAAACTGTAATATTAACAATTATTACAGAATATATACGAAATAAATTAATACTATTGTTTTACAACCAAATAAGTTCAGGTATAAACTCTTAAAAGGGCCTGGTCTGGCTGAAAAGAATTCTCAGTGACAGTTTTAACAGGTGGTTGACTGCTAGAGTGACAGTGTCAAGCAGAATATGTAAACACACACCTGATTGGACGTTACATATTGTGACCGCTCGTGCTAAATTTCAAAACCATGCATTTTACTATATTATTAAGTAACGGTGTGACATCGTGCGCAAAGGCAATGATACAAACCTTTTAGTTGTAAAATAAATTAACTTCATGGATGTTGTATGGGTCTTCGCTTCGTACTAAGCTTAAAACGAGCGCGTTCCTTTTTCAGGAAGTTTCCCATGTAAAGGTCAACTAAAGTGAATGCATTCGTATCAACTCGGTCATTTACCGCTACAGGCTTATTCATAACCAATCTCCACGCAGAATTATCATTCCTTGCACTCACATATATCTCTGCTTGCCTGGTTCTCTGGCCTCCCACAATGCTTTGCACTAGCCTGGTTCCCTGGCCTCCCACCTCCCACAATGCTTTGCACTTGCCTGTTCCCTGGCCTCCCACAATGCTTTGCACTGTGCAAAGCATTGTGGGAGGCCAGGGAACCAGGCTAATATCTCTGCTAACTACTAAATTACAAGATTTTGGTAAAACCTGTTACAGTGGAATATGTTTGCCTGAAACTTATTTATTTCTATTTTCAGATTATCTGTAAATTAGATATTGCAAGATTTGAAATAATGCATGAAAACAATTTAGTTTTAATCGGGACTATTTTACTACAAAAATAATACGTACTTAGGCCTCCTAAATCAAAACGTATATATAAACATTTCAAACTGAAGCTCGATAGCAGAAAATTACTTAAAAAAATTAACTCATAAAAATAAAAATTGAAATTATTTAATATAGGTCTATATTTTATCTTTGCAGATCACGCAAAAGGATTTATTATAAACATCTTCATTTTTTTTTGAATAATCACGTGACCTAACTGTTTGCCCTACTTCCTTTGATGTTGACAGAGCCAAATGAGGAACGAGTGTACTCTGGGTAGGGACTGATTCATAACTTTCACATCCGATCAACTTCCGGTAGGTTGAGATATTCAGTAGTAGACTGCTCCATGGCGCATGTCTCGTTCACTCAAACAAGCTATCTTAATGACGGCTGTGGAGCAGTCTATATTCAGTAGGTGAAAATAAAGGTGTTTACTCGGACTTTATCCTCAATCTCTATATGAAAAATGAAAATATTAGACCATGATTTAAATTAAATGTATTCATATTGGTGTTTTAAAATCAGACAACACTAAAAGAAGATAAATAGATGTACATAAAAAACAAAGCTTTTAATATAATTATCACTACAAACTAGTTTTATAAAGGGCTGAAGTCAGTAGAGCACCAACGATAAACACCGATACCCTCTACCAGAATGTGGAGGTCTTTTATTTTATTGATCACTGATTGGTCAAATTATTTTGATGATGGCATGTGAAAGTTATGAATTCGAAATGTTGCGAAGGATGTGGGCCACATAGTCTGTAAGTAAATTGTTCGCTAAATTTAGTCTGTAAGTAAATATAAGTC
The DNA here is from genome assembly GCA_037043455.1 of Cyrtodaria siliqua. Lineage (NCBI taxonomy): Eukaryota > Metazoa > Mollusca > Bivalvia > Adapedonta > Hiatellidae > Cyrtodaria > Cyrtodaria siliqua. The sequence continues at coordinate 36,303 of JAWPHD010017199.1, read as the reverse complement.
ACTGTATATATACATGTGAAATCGTATTTTTTTAGCTGCGATATTTTGATTCGGACCACCTGGCCCCCAAAATATTTTTATAAAGTACTTTATCGATAATAACTTTTGTTATGTTCTTTATTTAGATGTAAAAATTACTAAAATCCGTCTATAAATGACAAAGTTATATGCTTTTGAATATTGTTAATGATTTTACCGATGTCTGCTGGCAGTTTTTCATGCTATCAAAAGATTAGTACATGAATCAACTATTTATTACTGTACTGCATTAAATATATGTGTATACTTTTATTATTGTATTACTTTACTATTTAATCAAATAAAAATAAAATTGTGTGTTTAAAATTTGCATTGATTTTATAAGTAATTTAAATTTAAGGTATTCTGATATGTTTTTGTATAGTTAATTAACATGAGATCATGGTCTATACTGAGATCAAAAAGAATATTCAATTAATTTCAGTTAAGACCTTTATTGTCTGTTTGTAGCAAGTATCATTGATTAAAGAGATCATAGTAAAACTGAAATAATAAAATTCAATACTTTACCAAATAGTTAATTTTAACCAATTTGAATTGTTCAAAGTGAAATTAAAAGGCAAGTAAGTTTGTAGCAGTTGTTATTTAATGATGGCCCGTCTCTAGAAATGCCATCCTCATTAGATATTTTCCACGGAATTCCACGGATTTCCGTAGAAATTGGCATGGAAAACAGTAAAATGCCGCGGAATTCTGCGGAATTCCACGGAATTGTTTTTAACCCAATTTTTTCCGTCCATTTTTTCCGCGGAATATAACCAACACCTTAAACATTTCCACGGAATTCGATGGAAAAGCAGAATATTTCCACGGAAAGCTGAACTTAGACAAATTTTGGGATGGAAAAAAGGATGGAAAATAACTTAGTCCTTTTTGGGGATGGAAATCGATGGAAATTGTGGACTTAGAAAATTTCAGACAAAACTATTTGTGAACTTGTAAATTTTTTATATATATGTACATGTATACATTACACACAATACATGTTTTAGGTTGACTCCTGGTTAACAGAGAACATTTTTGTTACCGCTTACTACATTGTTACCGCTTACTACATTCATGAGCCAGCCCACATTGTCCTTTTAAGCCACCACATCAATTCATAATTTTGATAGAGCATCATCAAAAAAACTGACCAATCAGTGACCAGAAATAAGACATAACCAATACATTCTGGTAGGTGATAAACTCGGTCTTTATCCTTGATGTTCAACCAAGTTTACTGTTAAAATTAAGTTATCTACAGTGTGATTCTTTTAAAACCCTGCCTATTTCATGCACATTCATGCAAATTGATTCAATATATGTATCTTTTAAAATCAAAATCTTGAAAATTATGGTATTTTTACTGTGCCAAAGATTTTTATTTTACTATAGAACCTAAGGATAAAAACCGAGTAACACAAATTTTATCACCTACTGAAAATAAAATCAAATCTCAACATCTCTGCAATGCAAAATTATGATATTCAGGGAAAAATAGGACAATTAGTGTAGACAATTATTGTATTTAATAAAATAAATTTTGATATTATTATTTATGAGCGAAAGATAAACAATAATTGAAATCGCAGCCGATTGCAACGTTTTCTCGTCAGAAGACTACATAGCTTATTTAATAATCATGGCTTCAAATCCCATGGAGCTTTACTCAGATCTAGGTCTAGGATGGTGTTGTTGTTTCATTAATTTGAAAAAATACTGGTTTACTTGAACTTTGCAAAAAGCAAGTCCCACTTCTGATATCTGACCCTACCTAGGGGCAGGAACAGGATGGAAAACAGTATGTATTAAAATGTATGGGTAATGCTAACCAATGTTTAATTCAGAGTACAGTGTACCAGTATGAAGTAAATTGGAAAAGAAAAAACTGAAAAATAAGCAATTAAAAAGCTTGAAAATAAGCGGTTCAGGAGATATGGAGAGGACACGAAATATAGTGCATATGACCTTCGGCCTCTAAGTGTGACCTTGACCTTGAATGGACGTGGCTGGAAGTTGCGCTCTGCACATCGTCTCGATATGGTGAACATTTGTGCCAAGTTATTTCAAAATCCCTCAAGCGGTTTAAGAGATATGAAGTTGACACGACTTGTGACGGACAGACAGACAGACGGACGACAGAAAGACATCCAAGCTAAAAACAATATGTGGGGAAGTCGTAATAAGGCATATAGATCATTAAAACATCAGAAACATCAACACACATGTCAAACTTTCCATCTCTTTTCAACCGCGTTTTAACCGGAAAGTAACCGGGAAGTAACCGGGAAATAGTTATCACCCAAATTTACGTGACGTCACAGTTTAGGAAAAACGCGGTTTCTAATCGCGCCTTTGCAAACAGCAGAAGTTAAACATTAACAACATCGTAAGTATTTTCGAGTGTACACGTAACATATGTCATGCGTATGAACAATGTAATAAGTATATATATATATATCCTTTCACGAAACAGGAACTCATTAGTCCCTTTTTAAATGGAGAAATTCGTATGCTGAAAACAATGTCATCAGTTTTCGCGAATGTACGGCGATCATCTATGCAGACATTTAAGCGTTAGAAAACAGCTGATTACAATTAATTACATGCTTAATGTTATGATTTAAACAATTTGTGCAAACTGTTTGGTTTCTAAACATAACATCTAGAGATTTTCGAACGGCGACTTCAGTTGCTTTGAAAAGCAGACGGCGGTTTCCGGCCCAAAAACAACAATATTCTGAACGACATATTTTGTAAAAAAAAAAGAAGTATCGACTATTCTAAATGAGATACTAGTTTCTGAAACAAAGAAATGTATCCATATGTTTTAATCAGAATTTTCAAGAAAATAATTTGTACACTTGGCCATGTTATTTATCCTTGAGCAAGATAATTAATCCACATTGCTTAGTACTGGTTCTACCCAGGAAACCTGCACATAATCTTCGAAAGGGGGTGTTGCAGTATCAATAGATAGATAGATAGATAGTTTATCAATTCTACACCCCCCCCCCCCATGTATATATGCCATTTTGCCGATGACGTTCATCCCGGTCTTTCCTTCCCTCCACAAACACACACGCCCCATCCCCCCACCCCTACAGTAAAGTATGTATATGCCTTTTTGCTGATGACGTTCAATTCTATCTTTCTAAAAGTTAATGTCTACCCTTCTTATTTTGGTTGCATTTATATTTCTATAGGCTGGAAAAGCTGAACAAGAATGAAGAGACAGAAATATAAAGCCATGGACGAGAATAATCCACGAGTCTTTGTACGTTCTACCTGATAAAAGTATGAAGGTAATTTTAATAACTGTTTTGTAAAAAAATTGATATTGGTTAACAAAAAAAATGTTTGCTGTTAGAAGAATCAATATGCTATTAACCCAAGAGTATTTATATATAGCTCAAACAAAAACACTGCAGCTTCAAAAACTGTATTTGTTGTTAACTGTTGAAAGGGGCACCTAAAACATGATGGCTAAATGGCCCTGAACTCTCACCTTATAGTATTTCATTGTAGACACTTGCAGCAGTCACACAATGTGATAAAAACGCTGTCTAGCTGGTAATCTCAGAAAAATCTTTTTATTAAATATTTAATTAAAAACAACAAACTATTTAAGACAGCAGATCATACTTAAAAAAACAAAAACGTGTGTTTTAATGTTTTATGATAATCTATTTTCAGATTTCGGTTTCTTGGAGAGGCCAAAAATGAATTGAATTGGGGTTTTAAGGCGCATCAACACATGAAAGTTTATATGGCGCATAACAGAAATGAACATGCCAAGCTCATGCTCCATTCTCACCTGCAGAACTGCAAAGCTGCTGCAAATTCTTTTGTAGACACTCCATTTACGCTGGAGCCACGTTTATTGTTTTTCTGCCACTGCTCTAGTTAGTGATTTGAGCAAGATGGCACCTGAAACAATGCAGGGATCATGATGAAGACCTTTAATGAGCATGAACAAAAAAGGATCAAATGAACATGAATTTGGGGGAGTTCTACACCTCTGTCTACCCATCCAACAATCTACCCATCCAACAGGATCTGCAGTGACCCTATTCTTTGCCCTGGAACCAAACAGCGCCCCTCCACCCCACCCACCAGAACCGCACGGGGGCCAAACATGATGTAGGTGCAATTTAGGAGGGATGAACTTTTGCAGTGCTTAGTACCTCGAATGGAAAAAACAATGTCCCTACCAAACTGGTCACCAAGATAGATTGTTTGGAGATGCAGCTGTATGGCCATGGGACTGCTGATTTTACATTGTATCAGAATTTATTAAGGTTGTAGAAGCACCTTTATAAAAAAAAAGCAGACTTGACAGACTTCATGAACAATGCCTCAAGAATAAATAAACCTTGCTCACGTCGCTTACGTGCATTTTAACATGCAAAGTAGGTAGTTCTCACACCGCTACCCTTGCTAACATTGCTCATCTCGCTCACGTGAGCTCTACCTCTCACGTGAGCTCTACCTAATTTATATGTTAAAATGGACACAAGCATTTAGGACCAGGTTAGATCTTGTGTGAGTAGCTCATGTGAAACATGTTAAGTTTTGGTATGGGAGTCTCCTATAATTTTCCTTTTTTTCTTCGTTTTTGAACTATTCCGGGGTTTATGGGTTTTTCCTAGGGAACTCTTTCCGGGGTTTCCATGTTCTTCCATGGTTTTCGGGGTAAATTTTCCAGGCATTCCATGGTTTCCCGGGTAAATTTCCTTGGGATTCCAGGGTAAATTTTCCAGGGTATGCATATATTAAAATTTGGAATTCCCTTTTCCTTATTTTTTCCAGCGTACCCAGGAAAAAGCATGGAAAATCACCCCGAATACCCTGGGGTTTTTACATGGAAACCCCTGGAAGTTTTTCACCTGGGTTAAAAATTAAATGGAGGGCTTTAGCAAAATTATAAAGTTTTTGCTGAAGCCCTCCAGAATTAATAAACGAAACCTATAATTATAATCTCACGTCCTAGCTGGGTACAATTATAATATATTGTCATATATGCCCCTTTAATTCATTTGACTAAACTTCTTTTTAATTGTCATACTTGCATTTATTCATTCTTCAATTATAGCATTTCATTCATTCTTCAATTATAGCATTTCTGTTAATTTAAATTAGGAGTATTTCTGTGATGAATGTACAACTGATAATTGCCAATTACTGTCTTTAAAAATGTTAAAAACAAAAATCTACCGAGACTTCAATTTCTATAGTTGACCGAATTTCACTAATTTACTTAGTCACTAATTTACTTGTCGTTTAGGCCTTATAAATAAATGTTATTATAAATATTTGGCTATTCAGATAACTAATTACCTTCATTATGTTATATCATCGTCAATTGTTTTTTATCTACAATGCTAGTATATTTTATTACAATCAGTGTACATGCTTTGTCTCTATTTACAACATGTATAATTTAACCAGAAATATCCTCTCTGTTAGCATGCGCAATCCCTTTCATTGGAAGTAAATATTATTATTAATTGAATGTTGTATATATTTGGTAATCAATCTTATTTTATTGTGATAAATTGTTTTATAAGGTGATTTTGACGATTTGGCTTAACTTGTAATGTTAGTTTTCTTACCATAAACGGTTTACCACACACATTATTTCTCTTGTTTTTGTACGAATCAACATTTTGACATAAGGTCGATTTCCACATTTTTATGTTAATAGTTACATTTATATTTGTAATAGTTATATTTGTAATTCTGGCATCGCCTACTGTAAGTTTGAAAAATTATTAATAAATCAACATTGAACTTTATGAGTATATTGATTTAAAGTTACATCCAGACCGGCTTGTCTCTTTTACCCTACCCCCTTTAGGATTACGGGTTTTAAACGTTGTGAACCAGTGGCAGGTGATGTCTCTATCGACACTGTGATTGTCACAGAGTAACAGTAGAGGTATCACTATATATATTATTATATATATATATATATTATTATATATATATATATATATTCTGGAACTCTGGTTGCCAGGAAAACGTGACATTGTGTTTATAATGATTTAATATCATTGTTTTGTGATGGTTTGTTTGTGTTTTTGAAACGTTTGTTACAAGTTTTAAAGTAGCTTGCCATCTAATTTTTTATTTCATCAATGTAATTGAGCTTATCTGGACTAAAACATTAGGCCATGGTGCAGTGTGTCCTCAATTTCAGGTGCTTTAACGTTTTCTCATTTCTGGGAAAAACATTTTTCAGATTAAGCAGCAAATAATTTTTCCACGGAAAATGGTGGACAAAATCCGTGGAAATCTAAATATTCCATGGAACATAATTGTTTCCGCGGAAGTTTTAATTCCGAATACTCCATGGAAATCTATGGAAATTCCGCGGAACTTCAAAGTTTCCATGGATTTCCGCGGAATCTTAAAAGTTTCCATGGATTTCCGTGGAATCTTTCAAAGTTTCCGTGGAATCTTAAAAGTTTCCGTGGATTTCCGTGGAATCTTAAAAGTTTCCATGGATTTCCGCGGAATCTTTGGTTTCCGCACATTTCCATGGAATCTTTCCTTCTCTTTTTTTTTTTGGTACTTTTTCCGTAGTCATTAGGAGGACGGAAAATAATTCCGAATACTCCATGGCATATTTTTCCACGGAATTCCACGGAATTTTACAGTATTCCATGGCATTTCTAGAGACGGGTGGTTAATCCGGAAATCAGACTCACTGTTTGAATCATTCCAAATTTTAAAAGATTTAAGTAAGTGTTAAGTTTGTAGCAGTTGTGTATGGCAATGGAAAATATCATAATTTGATTATTTAAATGATAACTTGATCTCAAGAATATAATTTAATGGCCAATTATTCAATACAGTTATTGGTTGAAATGTTCATTCTTTTTCCAGAATTTAAGTTTACTTAAAATTAATTATTCATAATATTAGATCTTATACTATTTAAACATGATGGGAGTCCTACTGTCATGTGTTAATATTCAATGTAAGTAATTCTCATGTAATTATTGTAATTATTGTATGCAGAATTCTGGAACCAATGACCAACTCAAGGAAACTTTAAATATTTTCCTTAAAGGGTCATAATAATTGAAAAATATTTAAACTAATAAGTTCAAATCATCAAAAAATTAAATAGAAAACAATTAATAGTATACTAATAGTATTTAAAATCAAAGAACATGTTTACCTTGCACCCCTAACTAATCCGCTTGTTTAATCAGATATTGGGTGACACATGTTAATTAGATTAGATAATTAGATTATTGACACGCTGTAATGAAATATACATCAAACAAGACTCAACAGGAATATCATATCCCCTCTTTTGAAAGATGGTAAACTGTGTACAGACAACACAGGAAAGTCAAACATCTTGAACCAACAGTTCAACTCAACAGTTTACCCAAAAAAGTCCCTTCGACTCCAACACTTGTCTGGGATGCCCGTACAAGACTGTACTGACCAAGGTAAGCTACCAGCCACTTCTGTTCTAGAGCAAGACAGAAATCAGCACCCAATAATGCCAAAAATCATTATCTCTGTGAATTGAATTGTAAAGCAGCTGAAACACTTGAACCCTCACAAAGCAGCCGGTCCAGATAATATAAAGCCCCTGGTGCTACAGCAGCTCCATGACCAGAAACAGTGCTTGAAACAGGAGCCAGCCGAAGGCTGGCCCGAAATGTTTGCTTGGGCCAGTAGAAATTTGGACCCACTGGCCCAAATTAAATGTTGGTGGCCCAAATTTTTTTGATAAATTAATAGAAACATCGGACATTTTATAGCGAAGTAACCCAGTTTAACTTAATTAACTTAATTAATTAAAGATATTAACTAATCTCTGAAAGTATCGAGTAATTAAAATAATCTGTCGATTAATTTTAATATTTAAAAATTGTCAACTGAAATTTGAAAAATGACAGAATGAATGCATGCATATAATAAGAAAATATAAAAATACAGACTCTTGTCACTATTGATTAGACCATTATTTTCATTAAATGTATTTCAATATACCTACTTACATCCATAGAAATAAAATAAATATATTTAAAAATGCAAGGCTAAGCTGAGGCCTATAAAACAAGTTCAACTAACAGGAGTTCCAAAGGAGCTAGAAAGATTGCGCCGCATTGTGAGACGAAACTCAGAATGGCTACATACACCACGAATATCATGCACAGAATAAGTAATAAAAGTCACTTCATTCTGAAAGTGTACCAATATTTTGAGTAAGCGCACCTTTTACATTTTTTCATGTTGATTGTTCAACCATAAATTATCCCAATTCAGAGACGGCTGATCAAACATCGGTTCACACTTGCTATTGTTCCAGTTTACGCTACCGTGTGAACAACTAATTAGTCTTATCAGTGATCGTAAAGTTCAAAACACCGACGGCAAGCCGCATCTCCAGCTTATTAATTCGTAAGCAAACTTTGTGTTTTGAAAAGCCATTTTGGCCGCTAGAGGGCGTCCGTTTTATTATTATTTTTACCCGGCTCGATAACGCAGTTAACTGTGGATAATATTGAGCCCGGGGTCAAACCAGTTGATTGACAGCAAGAGGCGGAACAGTGGGCGGAGTCTATCGCACACCGGCAAGTTGACAGCGGACTTCAATAAACACTGCGATAATTAGTTTATCAGTCCAAATTGATTGTCGCTAATTAGCTAACAACACCCAGCGGGGTAGTGGCTTATAAACAGCGAAGGACTTTGTGTAATAGAATTTGGGATTTTCCGAGATTTTAGACAAAATCGGTCGAAAATTTGGATTCGCCAGACATCGGCCGCCGATGTCTGGCGAATTTGATATGTATTTCTTACGATTTTCATTCGCCAGTTTGGGTTTCTTTTTCGCCTATGGCAATTTGGCGAATGGTTAACGCGAGCCTAGATAAGGATTTTGAATAAGGTGCTATTTATTAAAGCAAACTATGCACTCGCCCAAAGAATATTGTTTGGGCCAGCAGAGATCAAATAATAATTAATTTCACTCGCCTAGGAGAGGTTTTACTCGCCGCCGGCGAGTGGGCGACCGTCTGTGTCAAGCACTGAGATAGCCCCCATTATTCAGGTAATTTTTCAACAATCTATTGACTCCGGAAGAGTCCCAAAAGACAGTGCAAATGTTTTTCCCCTTTTTAAAGACAGTGAGAAATGCAATGCTGCTAACTATCGGCCTATTTCTTTAACATGCATTTTATGCAAAGTTCTAGAGCATATCATCGCCTCGAACACTGTGACACACCTGGACAAACACAATGTACTGTATGACTTGCAGCATGGGTTCCGCTCTAAACGATCATGCGAGACACAGCTTGGAGGATCTGCTAAGAAACGCAGTAGATGGGCACCAAACAGACCTCATTTTGCTTGACTTTAGCAAGGCATTTGATAAGGTAAACCACGAAATACTTTTGCTCAAACTCCGCCAATATGGAATCAGAAGCGATACCTTGCAATGGATCAAGACTTTTTTATCAAACAGATTGCAGCAGGTAAAAATTGAAAATGAAGAATCAGACCCAGTACTTTAGGTGTACGGCAAGGCTCAGTGATCCTATTCTTGATCTACATAAATGATATACCTGACAACATCAAGTCCAAAGTAAGACTAATCGCAGATGACACTGCAGTGTACCTGGCTGTTTCCAGTTTACAAGATGCTCAACTTTTGCAGCAAGACCTCAACAAACTCTCTCCCTTTGGGAAGATGAATGGGATATGGAGTTTAATACAGGTAAGTATATTCTTATTCAAATTACACGGTCAAAAACTCCTATCCCATCAATATACACATTACATGGTCAATTACTGGAAACAGTCAGCAGTGCCCAAATACCTTGGTGTCAACATCAGCAGCGATCTTACCTGGAAAAACCACATTCAAAAGGCAAGTAGGCCTACATCTGGTAACAAAACTCTGGGATTCATCAAGCGAAACATCAGAAGCAAAAACCCAGGTATCAGAGCAACCGCATACAAAGCACTAGTCTGCCCAGTGATGAGAGTACTCCTCCCCAGTGTGGAGCCCGTATACTAAACAAAATATAGACAAGTTGGAGACGGTACAAAGAAGAGCCACGAGGTGGGTACACAGTGATTACTTATATCAATCCAGTGTCACAACTATGCTTAACAACCTGAAATGGCGCTATCTCGAGGACAGACGTTCTGATGCCCGACTTTGCCTAGTTTTCAAAATCATCCATGGGCTAGTTGCCATCCAAATGCCGTCATATGTCCAGCATCCCATGAGACTATCTAGACGGTCACATCCATTAGCTTTTAATCAAATACACACACGCGTGACTATTACAAATATTCGTTCTTTCCCCGACTAACATTGCCATGCTGCCTAGCTTAGATTCGTTCAAGCCGGCAGTTTGCACTGTTAGCCACCAAATGCCATAAATTCAAACACTGTCTTTTATCTTTTAAATATCACCTTGTTCTTCATCGAACTTTTAACATACATAACACTTTCATCTTTATTTTTTACTCTTTCTTTTATCATCTTTTAAATTACCCACAACCGCACAGACGCGCACCTGCAAATAATGTTCGAAAGAGGGTGATGACAGACAAGACAGACAGACAGACAGACAGACAGACAGACAGCAGGCAGGCAGGCAGGCAGGCAGACAGACAGACAGCAGGCAAGCAGGCAGGCAGGCAGACAGGCAGGCAGACAGACAGACATTCAACCAGAACATGGCGATAATAGGCGCAACTAGGCTTGGTACCTGCCAAAATTCATTGAAATTCAGCCAGGAGTTCAGAAGAGACTAGTCTGGATAAAGTTTGTGTACCAAAACCTTTAAAGGGCTATAACTTCGCAAAAATCACTCAACCGAAACATGGCGATGACATGCACAACTAGGCCTGGTACTGAACATCCCTACAAAGTTTCACTGAAATCCGGCCAGGGGTTCAGGAGAACTAGTCCTGACAAAATTTGTGTATGAATACCTTTAAAGGACCATAACCTGTTCAAAATCTTTCAACCGAAATATGGTGATGACATGCATAACTAGGCTTGGTACTGATCATCCCTGCAAAGTTTCGTTGAAATCCAGCCAAGGGTTCAAGAGAAAAAGACCAGATATAGTTTGAGTAGTAAAACCTTTAAAGGGCCATAACTCAGCCAAAAATAATTCAAGCAGAACGTAGTGATGATATGCACCACTAGTCCTGGTATAGATCATCCCTGCAGTTTTGTTGAATTCCGGCCAGGGGTTCAGAAAAAAAGTACGGACAAAGTATGTGTATTAAAACCTTTAAAGGGCAATATCTTTGCCAAAAATCATTCGACTGGAACGTGGTGACGATATACAAGACAAGATTTAGTTTTAACTTATTTATTTTACATCAATTGTAACGAAAGCTCTATGAACTTATTTGAATCACTCTCGATGTCTTCCTGGGTAGAACCAGTACTAAACAATGCAGATAAAGTGTCTTGCTCAGGGACACAACGCATATGGCAATGACGGGAATCGAACCCACGACTTTTGGATCATGGGTCCAACGCTCTACCACTAGACCACCGCGCTCCTAGATCTAGATTTGGTACTGAGCAGAGTTTCAGAGAGTTAAAATCTGGCAAAATGAAAGCCCTATTGTCTTAATGAGGCAAAATAAAGCATTTTTAACTAAATCAAGGGCCGTAATTATGATATTACTAATACGATTCGGCTGTTTTTGAAATTTGCCTGAGCTTACATTGATATTAACAATCTTTGTAAGTTTGGTAAAGTTCAAATAATAAATGAAGGTTCTAGAGTGTTCACAATGCACAATATGGCATTTTGCAGCAAATCAAGGACCATAACTCTGCTGTTACTTGATTTAGCTAGTTTTCGAGCATGTCCTAGTTTGCATTGATATTAACAATCATTGTAAGTTTGGTAAAGATCAAATAATAAATGAAGGTGTTCACAAGGCGGAAAATGGCATATTTTAGCAAAAACAAGGGCCATAACTCTGGCATAAATGGTCAGATCAGGCTGTTTTTCGAACAAGTCCAATCCTTCATTGCTATTAACAATCTGCGCAAGCTTAGTAAAGATCAAATAATAAATGAAGGTGCTAGAGTGTTCTCAAGGCAGAAAATTAAATTTTTCAGAGAAAACAAGGGCCATACAGGGTTCGACACTAACGCTAGCCCGCTAGCCCGAGGCTAGTCACTTTCGAGAAGGACTAGTAAAAACTCACAGTTGACAAGCCCGACGGGCTAGTAGTTTTTATTATTTAAATGTTGATTTTAAATAATCTTATATGATCCTGATGTCGAAAATTGCCAAATCATTTCAATTTTTTGCTATTCAAACTCTTCAATATCGTAATATAAAGTAAGGTATGATATAGTCCAAGACAAGCACTGCGAATGTGTAGGTGTGTCAAACTACTCATCACTGATTGGCCATTTTTTCTTTGATGGCGCAAAAGGCTGAAAAATAAGCCGCATTTTATACATATCACCTCATCTTTTTCGTAGAGACGATAGCATTTTTATCACTATATTAATTTCTAAGCATTATTGACATGATGACCTTCATATTGTAAACAAACATGTAGCGATATTTAAATACGGAACTGTCTCCATCGAAACAAACGAAAAACAGAATAGTAAAAAGCATCATCAGCAAAAGACAACATGATTCAAATAAACACATACAACAGTCTATTAAATCATTTTAGAATTATTTTATTATTAGAATTTTGTGTTTCTGGGTTTCAAGAAACTCATTACTCAATGTGTAGTAAAACCTCAGTGTGTTATGAGAATGTAATGAGCTTTAAATTAACTGGTTTCATTGGTCCAATTTTTATCACTGAACCAATCAGAATGCTTCATTTTTATTTTCATTTGGTTGCTTCTATCATGACACCACTTTCTGGTATTATGTCATCACACGCTGGTATTATGATGTCACGTCACCATGGTATTATGACATCACGTCATGCTATTATGACATTCTGATGAACTCAGTGTGTTTTCAGAACAGAATGAGCCTTTTAATTACAGTGAGAAACAGATTAAGACTGTTTGTATCACTCATTGCGTAATGAGTTTCTTTCATTGAGTAATGAGTTTCTTGAAACCAAGAATCACAAAATTCTAAAAAATAAATAATTCTAAAATGATTTAATAGACTGTTATACGTGCAGGGTTTGACATTAACAGTTGTCCACTTGTCCTATGCCATGTAGATTCTACTGGGAACAAGTTAATTGTCCCAGGTGACATTTAAAACTTGTGACTGAAAAAAATGTCAAAACATTGGTGAGCACCTTGAAAATGACAAATACAAACCATCTTGTTTTCATTGTTGGAATGCAACTGAGGGAATTAATGTCACTTTCATGACTGATCTTATTTTTTGTATCACTTTTACATGAAGTGCGGGGACAAGTAAATTTGACTGGGGACAAATAAATTGTGTAAGTTACTTGTCCTATGAAAAAGTTAATTTCAAACCCTGACGTGTATTTTAGCCACCGTGTAAGTGCCTACAGAGCCCTTTTCCCACTTTTGGGGAAGGGGCCTTTTGCGTTTAATTGGGGAAAAAAATCCATAAACGGGGAACGAAATTCCCAAGGTAAGTCGGCATGACTTTATAAGAAATTTGATTGTAGAAAATGCCTTGTACAGCCCGCTGCAAAGAAGGTATAATGGCCGTGGCCTATAAATAAATTTGACTATGACCTAGTCACAAAACTGTTGTCTTGCAATATTTACAAGCAGAACAGTCATATAGGAAATGCAACCTCAGCTATAGATAGAGACGGATTATGAAGTTTCCTCTCAGATATGCCTTCGCCAGCGAGCGAACCCACGCTGGTCAGATGTCTGTCTATAGCACCAAAGCCAAGGCCTTATCCATGGAGCTTCCAAGCCATGATATTTTGCTATCTTTTTATTTTGCCGCAAAACAGTAAAAGGAGGACTAGTTGGTTTTAAGAAGGGCTAGTAAAAATAAGAAGGCACTAGCCCTGTAGGCTAGTAGTCATGAAATTTAGTGTCTAACCCTGCCATAACTATTGTGTTACTGTAACGCTGATCTTTCAGTATGTGTGTCATTACAGCTTATATGCTTTGGTTTGCTATGTTATTGATAGGATTATTCATCGACATCGAGTTGTGTAGGTTATTATAAAATGCTGATATTTAGTTAAATAATTGTTGACATGTCGTTCTGTACTATTCAATATGTGCATCATGATTTTGACTATTGAACTATTGATATATTCTAAGAAACATTGCATTCAATAATTGTTGATTTCTAAACTATATGAACTGTGTCAAAATATATTTCATGCTACGATTACTCACCCACTCCGAACCGCCATATTGTCGTTTATTCGCGTTGTCATAAATCACCATCGGTAGAATTCATTTCGCAATTAAATTTAGAACAATTGCTTCTATTGTTACTTTATTACATTCATTAATATTGTTTTATTCCAGTAAATAACTTTTTGACAGATCCAAAACTTTCCAAAGTCAGCCATACTGATTTCTGGTCCATTCGAATTACTCGACGTTTTTCATTGAAGCTATGTTTCTAGATGTAGCGATTGACACCGTGACGTCAATCTCGCGCTGTGACGCATTACTATTTTTTTATTGGCTAACGTCCGTATAAATACTTTCAAACCGCGAATTTCAAATCAGTGTTTACACTGTGTATGGTCCAAGTACCAAAGACGCATTTTTTGCCTATTTCCAAATATTGCCAATTGGTATATTATAGACCACCATAAACGCATCCACTGAATAGGTATATTGGTTATTATTGGTACAGCATTAAAAATAGTACAATGTTGCCAATATACAGTATACCAAAATTCTCCAACTCCGTAAAAATCTCAAAATAAGCCCGACGCATTTGTAAACATCCGCCGCTTTTTGGCAGTTGACAAACATGTCATCAAAAGCTTTATCTAAATACTAAACATCACTCAGAGTGGGAAGCTATACATTTAAAAACATGTAGGAGAGACCGGGGACATGGGGCACAGTGGGACATTTAATTTATTTGATCTTTTCAGTGCATTGATTTTGAACATTTTCACAAAGAAGATTGACATAACCAAGCTTCTCGTTGAACAAAAGTTTCATGGCGGGAAGGATGTGATTTTTTCAGCAGGTCAGTAAAATGTGTTTTTAACCTCCTAAGTAAATTTCTTACATTGATGGATATTACCTTCTAAGATTTTCAGTTGTTCTTCAAAGATTTATGTTATTTATTCAACATGAAGAGTTTTATTAAAGCCATATTTTGTAGTATGATAATTGACCATGGCATAGTGTTTGTTTTGAATTTGATGACAATTAACATGGGTGGGGTAGGTTGGGGGAACTCTGGGACAGTGACATCGGGGCCCATACACATGTTGTTACAGAGTGTGGACAATTCCCTTACCATAACAAAATGATAATGGTACAAAATAATAAGATAAGGCAAAGCTGAAAGGTATTAACACAAGAATGACACCAGTATGGAATAACCATAGGGTCTTTTCAGAGTCAAGAATTAGAGCTTGAAACCTATTTAGTTACCGCCAGTAAATTACATCATGGCCTGTCAGCAGTTGCCACAAGGAACTTAGCCTATGAATTAGCTGAGATTGCAAAAATCAAAAAGAAAGAAAGTACTAAACCTAAGGTATGAGGCAACCAAGAATAAACAAACCCCTTCGAAGATAGATACTGGTAAGATAACCTGTTACCATTACTAATCATGAATCAGATTGTGAGGACAGGGAAACAAATATTGATGAAATGTTGGGGTTAGTCAAAGACTTTGAGGAAGATTTTAGCGACAATGTTGGTAATGCAGATTAATTTAATTTTGATAAGGGTGACATACAGGAAGGTGATTATTTGTTAGTCAAGCATGACTCAAAATCATCAGCCAAATACTTCGCTGGGAAATATATTCGAATGGTAAATGGTGATTACGAAATCAGTTTTCTTACTCGTCAGCCGATAAAAATGAAAACAATTCTGTTCATATTCCTGACAAAGTAGACTTAGATAACATCGAATGTGAAGACATTGTAATGAAGTTACCAAAGCCATGCTCTACAGGAGGTACTGCGCATGCATGTAAGCAGTTGAAGTTTGATGTGGACTTGAGAGGCTTTTTCTAAGAAATAGTAATGGAAGTTCTGATAGTCGTAATGTGGTTAATACCTGTGTTTAACCTGTTAACTTGTTTATAATGTTCAGTATTCCTCTTGAAATAAAAGTATCGCTTTAAATTGATGAAAGTTATTTGTCCCACTATACCCCATATACGGTAATGTCCCATGGCTGGGACACTCTGGGACATTTCATGGACCTTTTTTAGACCATGACACTGAAGAAACTAATAATGACACATGCCATTTAAAATGGCTAAACTATCCGTATTGAAGTAGACTTTACTACAAATAAAGCATATTTAAAAAATACACATTTATAAACGGTGTGGATGAAATTATGTATTTTTTGTCCCAGAGTGCCCCGATCTCCCCTATGTTGTTTTATTTACGCCACGTTACGAAATGTTTGTTCTGATATAGTTTTCATGTTTATAAAATGTCTAGAAAAACATAATAAATAAATGTTGAAGACATAATAAAAAGTTAAACATGAAACTTTACTTCTAGCCTCCACGTTTTCATTTCCTTACCAAGTAAATTAAATAGTAGCCAAAAGCCAATGATCAGACAAACCCTTGCGGTAATATTGAAACCCGGTATTAAACAGGTATATTACCAATATATACCAAAGTTGGTTAAAAACCAGGAATTCGGCATTACATTACTGATCCGATTTGGCTGGTTTTCAACCTTTTCCGAGCTTCCATTGATATTAACAATCTATGAAAGTTTGGTAAAGATCGAATAATAAATGAAGGTTCTAGAGTGCTCACATGGCAGAAAATGGCATTTTTCAAAAAAAAGCAAGGGCCATAACTGTGATATCTTCTGATATATATTATTAATGAGTGGGTGTTTATACTAGTATAGTATAATAACGAGAGACACGGAGTTATGTTACGATGTTTACTACACAAGCTAAAGATAGGAACTAACCAGCATGGTATGAGAGGCATTAGCCTGCAATGCATGATTGACAGATAGAGAGGAGGAGCTGAGCTAATTATCAATGATTGTAAGAAGTCCATGACATCTCCCTTTCTTGAAAGAATAATGATTAACATAAACAAATGTTCTTGATTAGTTAATCTCCGAGTAGTCCATAAAGATGAATGTTGTTAAGCTGTCAATGTTGTTTTGGCAGCAATGATAGGAATATCCCTTCACAGACTGGTATCAAGATAATGTTCAATTAAGATAAATCCAATTTGAACTTTGCTTCGTGGAACTGACCATGCCAAACAAACATCTAACCACAGTTTTATTCTTTAGTGCCAGAACTTTTCAATGTCAAAACACTCAAGCATTCACATTTATTTCACAATGTCAAAATTGCGTTGATGTGTTGCAGCAGTTCCAAGTAATGTATGATTGACAGATAAGGAGGAGGAGCTAAGCTAATTATCAATGATTGTAAGAAGTCCATAACTCCGGTGTAACTGATCCGATTTGGCTGGTTTTCAAACTTGTCTGAGCTTCAATTGATATTAACAATCTATGCAAGTTTGGTAAAGCTCAAATAATAAGTGAAGGTTCTAGAGTGTTCAAAAGGCAGAAAATGGCATTTTTCAGACAAAAACAAAGGCCATAACTCCAGCGTTACTGATCCGTTTTGGCTGGTTTTCAAACTTGCCCGAGCTTTCATTGATATTAACAATATGTGCAAGGTTGGTAAAGATCGAATAATAAATGAAGGTTCTAGATGTTCACAAGTCAGAAAATGACATTTTCCAGAAAAAAAACAAGGGCCATAACTCCGGTGTTACTGATCCGATTTGGCTGGTTTTCAAACTTGTCCGAGCTTCCATTGATATTAACAATCTATATGGCATTTTTCAGCAAAACAAGGGATATAGGTCGGGTGTTACTACTTCGATCCGGATGGTTTTCAAACTTGCCTGAGCTTTCATTGATATTAACAATCTGTGCAAGTTTGGTAAAGATCGAATAATAAATGAAGGTTCTAGATGTTCACAAGTCAGAAAATGACATTTTCCAGAAAAAAAACAAGGGTCATAACTACGGTGTTATTGATCCGATTTGGCTGGTTTTCAAACTTGTCCGAGCTTCCATTGATATTAACAATCTATATGGCATTTTTCAGCAAAACAAGGGCTATAAGTCGGGTGTTACTACTTCGATCCGGATGGTTTTCAAACTTTTTCGAGCTTTCACTGATATAAACACACTGGCAAAGTTTCATAAAAATCTGTAATAATGAAGTCCCTATTGTGCTAACAAGGCAAAAGCTAACGACGGACGAACATCGAACCACGGACGGACGACAGACAACTCGCCATCCCATAAGCTGTGCTGGCCTTCGGCTTGTAGGACTAATAACACAAGCAAAGTACAGACTTATTTTTCCTTGAAAATGAAGGTCAAGGTTGTAGGTGGAAACCTTATGTCAGAATGCAATAACCCGTAACCGAGTCATCTAGTTTTAAAGATCAAACTATTTCATTAAAAATAATTAAATCGTACGGATAATGGGGCCTTTACATTTAGTGCATTTGCACATTCAATATGATTCTGATACACATTATGATGGTTGTATTCGAATTTGAATCGACACCCTATTGCTTCCACCTCGCCTCCAGTCCCTTTAAAACATTAGCCTGCATTGTACCCCGGTTTTCAAAACAGTCATAAAATAGAAGTTAATAACTATTGTCCTACTCATATCTTGAGTATTGTTTCTTAAGACATTGAGCATGTTATATAGCACCAAGTTGAGTTACCTTTAATACCAAAAATAATTTCAATCTGGCTTTAGATGAAGATGCGGGTTCGAAGAAGCCATTCTTGTTAGTTTTTAGTCGTACTTGAGTTCTTCAAAACTTTTTTAACAACATTTATGTCATGCACAGTATTATTAGGCTTGTAACAGTTACTGATACACCAATATTGTTTTGTATGTGCAAAAACAATGGAATCGGTGGAAGATTTGTTTGTTTGTATGGCGTCTTACGTCATTTTCAACATATGTAAGGTTATATATGATGGTCGATTTTTTGTGGTAGAGCAGGGCTCAAATTTAAGCTGGTGTACCGGCAAAATGCAAGTGACATTTTCAGAATGCCAGTAAACTTTTTAAGTTCTGGCAAAAATGTGCAAGTGCATCAAAATACCTTATGTGTTTAATTTAGAATACCATGCCTGCTTTTTTATTTTAAACATGTGCTTTCATATCAATGGTGTTTTAATATTTTTAAGTTTTCCTGATATGTCTTTGTATTTGTATGGCACACATGGAATCTAGATTGTTTGCTAATGATGAATCATCTTGTGCTTTTTACTTATCTGTTACATATTAGTACTTACACACACAACCGTAGAAATTGCAAGTAACTTTTTCGTTTTGCCAGTTACAAAAACATTAATGCTACTGGTGAAATGTTGCCAGTACAAATTGTCGCTACATTTGAGCCCTGGAAGAGGCAGACCATCCACTTTTTATGGGTAGAACCAGTACTGTACACCTCCGAAAAGAAAGAGGAAAATAATAAAACCTCTCAGTGTTATTAGATTCAACGCCATTCAAAGCTAAACTTGGCGCAGACATTCCGGCAGAACAAGCAGCTTATACCAGTTGACTAGGTCATATATTCCCGTATCGAGTCCCTATGAAAGACTGCATTTGCTATCAATAATTAATATCTATTTCTCTGTTCGTAACTGTCCGTTGAAGTGGAGGTGACATATTGTTTTTGCTCTGTCCGTCCGTCTGTCATAAATGTTGTCGCCGCTACTCCTGCTAAAGCGTTTGTTGGAATTCAACGAATATTGACAGGATCATCGGTAGGATGATGTCTAGTTGTTTGTGTTGCAGTTCGGTGATTTTTGACCTAGTTATAGCCCTTTGACATTTTAACTTTAAATTTGTTGTAGCCACTACTTCTAAATGGCTTGTTGGATTTCAGCATTTCGGTTCAATAATTGTTAATGGAATTATGGCCCTTTGCCGTTCTAACTTTAAATCTGATGTCACCGCTTCTCTCCTAAACCGCTTGTTGGATTGACATCAATATGTCCTTACCACAACCAGGTCACTATGAATGACCTTGACCTTACCACAGCCAGGTCACTATGAATAACCTTGACCTTACCACAACCAGGTCACTATTAATGACCTTGACCTAATTTTTGGACTAAATTAATACTGATTATATTTTAATGACAGCGCTACAGTGGTGCATCCGTGTCCCATGGACATTAATTCTAGTTTTTACTATGGCTTTTATCTTTTCATGTTCCATAAAAGCAATTTCCAAAAATCGTTCATGTTATCCAAAAATGTTCCCTATCCACTTCCAAACATATCTTAACAAGGTTGTGCCATGATCCAATATTAAACTTACCTTATAAACTATGTTGTGCAGTGGGGGACATCTGGGTTTTTTCCAAAAAAAGTCTAGGTTTTTTCTTTCTTTTTTTTCTTCTTTTTTGTGGTTATACTGACCATGGTCAAGGTCATAATACACATAGTCTGCAAGATATTTTTGAAATATTAACACCCACTCTTGAGAAACTTCAATGCATTTCCGTTGGTGGAAGAAAGAACCTTTATTTTGGGGCCTGTTGCTCAAAGATCTCCCTTGCCCTGTAATAAAGTTACAGCTTAAAATCACTTTACGCATCACACCTTTGAGCAGTTGTTTACGTACAATGATCCCTATTGATTTTCGGGTCAAAATATCAGTTGTCAGGGTCCCCTTGGACTTGTTATGAGTCTCACTTTACACACTAGTGCATTACTACACCAATGACCTTTGACACAAAGGTCAAGGTTGCCAAGGCCTTGCCTTTATTTATTTGTAACTGTAAAGGTCAATTCTTCAGGACATTGTGGATGAGATGTTAAAAGAAGGAACTGAAGCTATTTTGAAGAAGATAGCCGAGATAATGCCCTCGTTTATATTGGATGGCTAAGGTCAATGTGGAAGGAGAGGAGGATCCGGAAGACCCGACTTTCAATGATCCACAAGAAAACAACTGACCTTCTTGGTGTATCTGCCGAAGATGCAGGAACATGCCTATGGACACCTCGAAAGTGTGCTGTGGGATGAGGCCAACTCTCTGCACCAGTACTATACCGTTGTTCATATTATCACGTTGACTCATATAGTGATACTGTGGGATGAGGCCAACTTTCTGCACCAGTACTATACCAATAAGTTCATATTATCATGTTGACTCATATAGTGATACTGTGAGATGAGGCCAACTTTCTGCACCAGTACTATACCAGTAAGTTCATATTGTCACGTTGACTCATATAGTGATACTGTGAGATAAGGCCAACTTTCTGCACCAGTACTATACCAAAAGTTCATATTATCACGTTGACTCTTATAGTGATACTGTGAGATAAGGCCAACTTCTGCACCAGTACTATACCAATAAGTTCATATTATCATGTTGACTCATATAGTGATACTGTGAGATGAGGCCAACTTTCTGCACCAGTACTATACCAATAAGTTCATATTATCACGTTGACTCATATAGTGATACTGTGGATGAGGCCAACTTTCTGCACCAGTACTATACCAATAAGTTCATATTATCACGTTGACTCATATAGTGATACTGTGGGATGAGGCCAACTTTCTGCACCAGTACTATACCAATATCAAGTTCGATCTACGTTGACTCATATAGTGATTCTGTGGGATGAGGCCAACTTTCTGCACCAGTACTATACCAGTAAGTTCATATTATCACGTTGACTCATATAGTGATACTGTGAGATGAGGCCAACTTTCTGCACCAGTACTATACCAGTAAGTTCATATTATCACTCATATAGTGATACTGCATCATCAAATTATCTTTAGTTATTTACAGCAAAATGGATTCCAAAATAACTATTCAAAATTTGACCACTTGGTTAAATCTGACCACAGGGTCAACAAATGTACAACTTTGATACTGTACCATGAGGTGATCCCAAGTCGTTAGGCCTTAGTTTCTAAGGAAGAATATTTACCAAAAGCTTCAATAAGCACTTGTGAATTGCTTGTGTATTGCCAAATCTGATCCTTGGGTTTGAAAAAGATTCATACATGCTAAATTGGGTTAAAAATCAAAACTTATTGCCCAATGCAGGGGCGGATCCAGGATTACAGCTTAGGGGGGAGGCGGGGGGGGGGGGGGGGGGGGGGGTAAGATTTTGGTAAATTTTCGGGTCCGTTTCTAGCCTCATAAAACGGTTGCGGTAGTGCATTGATAGGGTAAAAAAGTCCGTTTTCAAATAAAAGGAATTATCAATGTGTTAATTAAACCACTCATTAGCCATTATGCGTCGAACGAGCGAAAAAAAATTGTTATACTGAGGGCGTGCATCGAAATTGTTTGATATTTTATCTACAGTAACATGGACATACATGTATGAATAAAAAAAGTCCGTTTTCAAATAAAAGGATTTAAGAATGTGTTAATTAACCACTCATTAGCCATTATGCGTCGAGCGAGCGAAATAAAATTATACTGAGGGCGTGCATCGAAATTGTTTGATATTTTATCTACAGTAACATGGACATACATGTATGAAAAAAAAAAAGTCCGTTTTCAAATAAAAGGATTTAAGAATGTGTTAATTAAACCACTCATTAGTCATTATACGTAGAGCGAGCGAGAATTTTTTTTCTACTGAGGGCGTGCATCGAAATTGTTTGATATTTTATCTACAGTAACATGAACATACATGTATGAATAAAAAAGTCCGTTTTAAAATAAAAGGTTTTAACAATTTGTTAATTAAACCACTCATTAGCCATTATGCGTCAAGCGAGCGAAAAAAAATAATACTGAGGGCGTGCATCGAAATTGTTTGATATTTTATCTACAGTAACATGGACATGTATGAAAAAAAAAAGTCCGTTTTCAAATAAAAGGATTTAAGAATGTGTTAATTAAACCACTCATTAGTCATTATGCGTAGAGCGAGCGAGAATTTTTTAATACTGAGGGCGTGCATCGAAATTGTTTGATATTATATCTACAGTAACATGGACATACATTTTTAGGGGGGGGGGGGGGGGGGGGGGGGGGGGGGGGGGGGGGGGCGCGGATCCGCTAGTGCAATGAGTAGTTTCAGATGTCATTTTAGAAATATGACTTGCAAAAAGGATCCAAATAGCTTACAGTACTCGAGTAAAAGCAATGTTTGCTGCGCTCTTATTACCTTTGTGCATATATGTCGGGGCTTTTTTTCTTCATAAACACCCCTAGCAAAGCACTGTTCCCCCTATATCCGAAATTGTTTTTTTCCCCCCTTTAACTCATAAATTGCGCATTAATGTTAACTGCCATGCTCTAAATGCCTCGACTTGTCCTTCCATGATGACCCTTGTTGTGAACTATGTATAGCGGCATTAATGTTAACTGCCATGCTCTAAATGCCTCGACTTGTCCTTCCATGATGACCCTTGTTGTTAAGTATGTATAGCGGCATTAATGTTAACTGCCATGCTCTAAATGCCTCGACTTGTCCTTCCATGATGACCCTTGTTGTGAAGTATATATAGCGGCATTAATGTTAACTGCCATGCTCTAAATGCCTCGACTTGTCCTTCAATGATGACCCTTGTTGTGAAGTATGTATAGCGGCATTAATGTTAACTGCCATGCTCTAAATGCCTCGACTTGTCCTTCCATGATGACCCTTGTTGTGAAGTACCGGTATGTATAATGGCATTAATGTTAACTGCCATGCTCTAAATGCCTCGATTTGTCCTTCCATGATGACCCTTCTTGTGAAGTATGTATAGCGGCATTAATGTTAACTGCCATGCTCTAAATGCCTCGACTTGTCCTTCCATGATGACCCTTGTTGTGAAGTATGTATAGCGGCATCAATGTTACCGGTCCAATACTTTCCTATAACAGGGGAAAATAAAATTAAAAGTGCTAAGTACAATACAGAATTCTATTGGACGAGTACCCAGCAGACAGAATCTATATTTGGACGCCTCGTCCAAATGCTGGGTACTAGTCCAACTGAATTCAGTATTGTACTCAACACTGTTAAATTACCTCTTTTCTTCACACCTCATTATCTAAACAAATGTTGTACATTTGAATTCCAACTTGATATTTCTGTTATTAATTGAACAGAGCAAAACCAATACATCTTTCAACATACATTTATTAACTGTGTAAAATGTAATTTGAAAAACACATGTAGATTTTTACTGTTAAGAGTTATCTTCCCATAGTACAAATATGGAATATAGTTTTTTGGACTCCACATCTACTAAGAGACCTACTAAATATAAATGGAGTACAAATATGAAAATAATATAGATTTGTTTTTATTAAAGCAACTGTTTTGCGAACAACAGTAGAAATATTGTCACATGGGTAAACAGAGATTGGTTAGAAATAAACAGGTGTGAAATAAATTATTTTATTTAATCTATTTTTCAGGAAATGAGTTAAAACAGAGCCAGATGTTCTTCAGCTTCTGCAATTGTCTTTGCACATTGTGCTGCAACAAATGATGACATGGACAAGTCGCTAAGGCATGCTGCCTTTAGACAGTTTATTTTATATGAATATGGCAGGTTGGGGCATGGTGAGTTCAGAATGCAGATAGAGGACAATAAGAGGAACTGCAACATGTAAAAACCAGTAATCTCTCTTCATTCGAATTAAGACTTATTTCCCGGTGAGAGGAACTGCAACATGTAAGAACAAATATTCTCTCTTCTTTCAAATTAAGACTTATTGCCCAATGAGAGGAACTGCAACATGTAAGAACCAACATTCTCTCTTCATTCAAATTAAGGCTTATTGCCCAATGAGAGGAACTGCAGCATGTAATAACCAATATTCTCTCTTCATTCAAATTAAGACTTATTGCCCAATGAGAGGAACTGCAACATGTTAGAACCAATATTCGCTTTTCATTCAAATTAAGACTTATTGCCCAATGAGAGGAACTGCAACATGTAAGAACCAATATTCTCTCTTCATTCAATTTAAGACTTATTGCCCAGTGAGAGGAACTGCAACATGTAAGAATCATTATTCCCTATTCATTCAAATTAGGACTTATTGCCCAATGAGAGAAACTGCAACATGTAAAAATCAATATTCCCTATTCATTCAAATTAGGACTTATTGCCCAATGAGAGAAACTGCAACATGTAAGAATCAATATTCCCTATTCATTCAAATTATTGCCCAATGAGAGAAACTGCAACATGTAAAAATCAATATTCCCTATTCATTCAAATTATTGCCCAATGAGAGGAACTGCAACATGTAAGAATCAATATTCTCTTTTCATTCAAATTAAGACTTATTGCCCAATGAGAGGAACTGCAACATGTAATAACTTAGGACTTAATGTCCAACGAGAGGAACTGCAACATGTAAGAATCAATATTCTCTTTTCATTCAAATTAAGGCTTATTGCCCAATGAGAGGAACTGCAGCATGTAATAACCAATATTCTCTCTTCATTCAAATTAAGACTTATTGCCCAATGAGAGGAACTGCAACATGTTAGAACCAATATTCGCTTTTCATTCAAATTAAGACTTATTGCCCAATGAGAGGAACTGCAACATGTAAGAACCAATATTCTCTCTTCATTCAATTTAAGACTTATTGCCCAGTGAGAGGAACTGCAACATGTAAGAATCATTATTCCCTATTCGTTCAAATTAGGACTTATTGCCCAATGAGAGAAACTGCAACATGTAAGAATCAATATTCCCTATTCATTCAAATTATTGCCCAATGAGAGAAACTGCAACATGTAAAAATCAATATTCCCTATTCATTCAAATTATTGCCCAGTGAGAGGAACTGCAACATGTAAGAATCATTATTCCCTATTCATTCAAATTAGGACTTATTGCCCAATGAGAGAAACTGCAACATATAAGAATCAATATTCCCTATTCATTCAAATTATTGCCCAATGAGAGAAACTGCAACATGTAAAAATCAATATTCCCTATTCATTCAAATTATTGCCCAATGAGAGGAACTGCAACATGTAAGAATCAATATTCTCTTTTCATTCAAATTAAGACTTATTGCCCAATGAGAGGAACTGCAACATGTAAGAATCAATATTCTCTTTTCATTCAAATTAAGGCTTATTGCCCAATGAGAGGAACTGCAGCATGTAATAACCAATATTCTCTCTTCATTCAAATTAAGACTTATTGCCCAATGAGAGGAACTGCAACATGTTAGAACCAATATTCGCTTTTCATTCAAATTAAGACTTATTGCCCAATGAGAGGAACTGCAACATGTAAGAACCAATATTCTCTCTTCATTCAATTTAAGACTTATTGCCCTGTGAGAGGAACTGCAACATGTAAGAATCATTATTCCCTATTCATTCAAATTAGGACTTATTGCCCAATGAGAGAAACTGCAACATGTAAAAATCAATATTCCCTATTCATTTAAATTAGGACTTATTGCCCAATGAGAGAAACTGCAACATGTAAGAATCAATATTCCCTATTCATTCAAATTATTGCCCAATGAGAGAAACTGCAACATGTAAAAATCAATTTTCCCTATTCATTCAAATTATTGCCCAGTGAGAGGAACTGCAACATGTAAGAATCAATATTCTCTTTTCATTCAAATTAAGACTTATTGCCCAATGAGAGGAACTGCAACATGTAAGAACTTAGGACTTAATGCCCAACGAGAGGAACTGCAACATGTAAGAATCAATATTCCCTCTTCATTCAAATACAATGAAAGAGACAAAAAACAACGGAAAGGGTGGTGAAGACATGGTTATTTATGCAAAGCATCCACTTCGCAGAGTATCCACTGGTTCTAACGATATTCTTGTTTGGTATTTATGTAGATAATAATCTTACTTGATCTGCTTGCTATATGAACTGAATTGAATTTTAAGGTGCACCAACACACTAAAGGTTATATGGTGCCTAACAGGCATGAACATGCCAGGCTCATCTTCCATGTACATGAAGATAACATATGGAGAATGGGCCTTGGACCTTCTCACCCTGAACTGCAGAGTGGCTGCAAATTCTATTGTAGAAATTCCATTTACGCTGGAGCCACGTTTGTTTTTCTGCCACTACTCTTAGTGATGTGAGCGAGATGGCACCTGAAACAATGCAGGGGTCATGATGAAGACCTTTAATGAGCATGAACAAAATATGACAAAATGAATATCTGCATGTGACGGTGTGTTTGCAGTGGTTGTATTCTACCCTGGCAACTGATCTGCTATATAGATCACATCCGGTTATCTACAGCTTCAATACATGGTGCAGTTGTATAAAACATTATTTCAACCTCATATAGATTTTTGTATACTTTTATGTTGACATTTTAAACATGACCTTTTCAAAAGTTGTTTTATGATGTGGAAACCTATTAATTCAACATTCTTACTGTTTTTGGGGAAAGTTCTGCAGGTAAGAAGGTTCTATCTAGGCGCATTCTTACTGTTTTTGGGGTAAGTTCTGCAGGTACGAAGGTTCTATCTAGGCCCATTCTTACTGTTTTTGGGTAATTTCTGCAGGTAAGGTTCTATCTAGGCCCATTCTTACTGTATTTGGGGTAAGTTCTGCAGGTAAGAAGGTTCTATCTAGGCCCATTCTTACTGTTTCTGGGGTAAGTTCTGCAGGTAAGAAGGTTCTATCTAGGCCCATTCTCCATCTTTTATCTTGATGTAATTGGAGGATGAGCCTGGCACATTCATTCCTTTTAGGTGCCATATAACCTTTCATGTGTTGGTGCTCCTTAAGACCTAATTCAGTTCAGTTCTTGGGGAATAATGTAGAGAACATCAAACAACTCATACGAGGTTTATTGGGATTTATTGTTTTTAAATGCAGCAAAATAACTGTATAAAGTGAAGCATAATAGGACCATTGTGTGGAATTATTTTTCAAAAGCATTTAAGAGAAACACACGACAATCTTGAAGTATTGATCAAGTGTTAAAATTATCATCTTTATTTATTACCCAATAACCGGCTTGCATATGATACACATGGCAGTAAAATTATCATCTTTATTTATTACCCAATAACCGGCTTGCATATGATACACATGATAGTAAAATTATCATCATTATTTATTACCCGATAACCTGCTTGCATATGATACACATGGTAGTAAAATTATCATCATTATTTATTACCCAATAACCTGCTTGCATATGATACACATGGTAGTACAATTATCATCATTATTTATTACCCGATAACCTGCTTGCATATGATACACATGGTAGTACAATTATCATCATTATTTATTACCCAATAACCTGCTTGCATATGATACACATGGTAGTAAAATTATCATCATTATTTATTACCCAATAACCTGCTTGCATATGATACACATGGTAGTACAATTATCATCATTATTTATTACCCAATAACCTGCTTGCATATGATACACATGGTAGTAAAATTATCATCATTATTTATTACCCAATAACCTGCTTGCATATGATACACATGGTAGTACAATTATCATCATTATTTATTACCCAATAACCTGCTTGCATATGATACACATGGTAGTACAATTATCATCATTATTTATTACCCGATAACCTGCTTGCATATGATACACATGGTAGTACAATTATCATCATTATTTATTACCCAATAACCTGCTTGCATATGATACACATGGTAGTAAAATTATCATCATTATTTATTACCCAATAACCTGCTTGCATATGATACACATGGTAGTACAATTATCATCATTATTTATTACCCAATAACCTGCTTGCATATGATACACATGGCAGTAAAATTATCATCATTATTTATTACCAAATAACCTGCTTGCATATGATACACATGATAGTAAAATTATCATCTTTATTAATATTACCCAATAACCTGCTTGCATATGATACACATGTAGTAAAATTATCATCATTATTTATTACCAATAACCTGCTTGCATATGATACACATGGTAGTAAAATTATCATCATTATTTATTACCCAATAACCTGCTTGCATATGATACACATGGTAGTAAAATTATCATCATTATTTATTACCCAATAACCTGCTTGCATATGATACACATGGTAGTACAATTATCATCATTATTTATTACCCAATAACCTGCTTGCATATGATACACATGGCAGTAAAATTATCATCATTATTTATTACCAAATAACCTGCTTGCATATGATACACATGATAGTAAAATTATCATCTTTATTTATTACCCAATAACCTGCTTGCATATGATACACATGGCAGTAAAATTATCATCATTATTTATTACCCAATAACCTGCTTGCATATGATACACATGATAGTAAAATTATCATCTTTATTTATTACCCAATAACCTGCTTGCATATGATACACATGGCAGTAAAATTATCATCATTATTTATTACCCAATAACCTGCTTGCATATGATACACATGGTAGTACAATTATCATCATTATTTATTACCCAATAACCTGCTTGCATATGATACACATGATAGTAAAATTATCATCTTTATTTATTACCCAATAACCTGCTTGCATATGATACACATGGCAGTAAAATTATCATCATTATTTATTACCCAATAACCTGCTTGCATATGATACACATGGTAGTACAATTATCATCATAATTTATTACCCAATAACCTGCTTGCATATGATACACATGATAGTAAAATTATCATCTTTATTTATTACCCAATAACCTGCTTGCATATGATACACATGGCAGTAAAATTATCATCATTATTTATTACCCAATAACCTGCTTGCATATGATACACATGGTAGTACAATTATCATCATTATTTATTACCCAATAACCTGCTTGCATATGATACACATGATAGTAAAATTATCATCTTTATTTATTACCCAATAACCTGCTTGCATATGATACACATGGCAGTAAAATTATCATCATTATTTATTACCCAATAACCTGCTTGCATATGATACACATGGCAGTAAAATTATCATCTTTATTTATTACCAAATAACCTGCTTGCATATGATACACATGGTAGTAAAATTATCATCTTTATTTATTACCCAATAACCTGCTTGCATATGATACACATGGTAGTACAATTATCATCATAATTTATTACCCAATAACCTGCTTGCATATGATACACATGATAGTAAAATTATCATCTTTATTTATTACCCAATAACCTGCTTGCATATGATACACATGGCAGTAAAATTATCATCATTATTTATTACCCAATAACCTGCTTGCATATGATACACATGGTAGTACAATTATCATCATTATTTATTACCCAATAACCTGCTTGCATATGATACACATGAAAGTAAAATTATCATCTTTATTTATTACCCAATAACCTGCTTGCATATGATACACATGGCAGTAAAATTATCATCATTATTTATTACCCAATAACCTGCTTGCATATGATACACATGGTAGTACAATTATCATCATTATTTATTACCCAATAACCTGCTTGCATATGATACACATGGCAGTAAAATTATCATCATTATTTATTACCAAATAACCTGCTTGCATATGATACACATGATAGTAAAATTATCATCTTTATTTATTACCCAATAACCTGCTTGCATATGATACACATGGCAGTAAAATTATCATCATTATTTATTACCCAATAACCTGCTTGCATATGATACACATGATAGTAAAATTATCATCTTTATTTATTACCCAATAACCTGCTTGCATATGATACACATGGCAGTAAAATTATCATCATTATTTATTACCCAATAACCTGCTTGCATATGATACACATGGTAGTACAATTATCATCATTATTTATTACCCAATAACCTGCTTGCATATGATACACATGATAGTAAAATTATCATCTTTATTTATTACCCAATAACCTGCTTGCATATGATACACATGGCAGTAAAATTATCATCATTATTTATTACCCAATAACCTGCTTGCATATGATACACATGGTAGTACAATTATCATCATAATTTATTACCCAATAACCTGCTTGCATATGATACACATGATAGTAAAATTATCATCTTTATTTATTACCCAATAACCTGCTTGCATATGATACACATGGCAGTAAAATTATCATCATTATTTATTACCCAATAACCTGCTTGCATATGATACACATGGTAGTACAATTATCATCATTATTTATTACCCAATAACCTGCTTGCATATGATACACATGATAGTAAAATTATCATCTTTATTTATTACCCAATAACCTGCTTGCATATGATACACATGGCAGTAAAATTATCATCATTATTTATTACCCAATAACCTGCTTGCATATGATACACATGGCAGTAAAATTATCATCTTTATTTATTACCAAATAACCTGCTTGCATATGATACACATGGTAGTAAAATTATCATCTTTATTTATTACCCAATAACCTGCTTGCATATGATACACATGGTAGTACAATTATCATCATAATTTATTACCCAATAACCTGCTTGCATATGATACACATGATAGTAAAATTATCATCTTTATTTATTACCCAATAACCTGCTTGCATATGATACACATGGCAGTAAAATTATCATCATTGTTTATTACCCAATAACCTGCTTGCATATGATACACATGGTAGTACAATTATCATCATTATTTATTACCCAATAACCTGCTTGCATATGATACACATGAAAGTAAAATTATCATCTTTATTTATTACCCAATAACCTGCTTGCATATGATACACATGGCAGTAAAATTATCATCATTATTTATTACCCAATAACCTGCTTGCATATGATACACATGGCAGTAAAATTATCATCTTTATTTATTACCAAATAACCTGCTTGCATATGATACACATGGCAGTAAAATTATCATCATTATTTATTACCCAATAACCTACTTGCATATGATACACATGGCAGTAAAATTATCATCTTTATTTATTACCAAATAACCTGGTTGCATATGATACACATGGTAGTAAAATTATCATCTTTATTTATTACCCAATAACCTGCTTGCATATGATACACATGGCAGTAAAATTATCATCTTTATTTATTACCCAATAACCAGCTTGCATATGATACACATGGTAGTAAAATTATCATCTTTATTTATTACCCAATAACCTGCTTGCATATGATACACATGGCAGTCAAATTATCATCTTTATTTATTACCCAATAACCTGCTTGCATATGATACACATGGTAGTAAAATTATCATCATTATTTATTACCCAATAACCTGCTTGCATATGATACACATGGTAGTAAAATTATCATCATTATTTATTACCCGATAACCTGCTTGCATATGATACACATGGCAGTAAAATTATCATCTTTATTTATTACCCAATAACCTGCTTGCATATGATACACATGGCAGTAAAATTATCATCTTTATTTATTACCCAATAACCTGCTTGCATATGATACACATGGTAGTAAAATTATCATCATTATTTATTACCCAATAACCTGCTTGCATATGATACACATGGTAGTAAAATTATCATCATTATTTGTTACCCAATAAACTGCTTGCATATGATAAACATGGCAGTAAAATTATCATCTTTATTTATTACCCAATAACCTGCTTGCATATGATACACATGGTAGTAAAATTATCATCTTTATTTATTACCCAATAACCTGCTTGCATATGATACACATGGCAGTAAAATTATCATCTTTATTTATTACCCAATAACCTGCTTGCATATGATGCACATGGCAGTAAAATTAGCATCTTTATTTATTACCAAATAACCTGCTTGCATATGATACACATGGTAGTAAAATTATCATCATTCTTTATTACCCAATAACCTGATTGCATATGATACACATGGTAGTAAAATTATCATCATTATTTATCACCCAATAACCTGCTTGCATATGATACACATGATAGTAAAATTATCATCATTATTTATTACCCAATAACCTGCTTGCATATGATACACATGGCCGTAAAATTATCATCTTTATTTATTACCCAATAACCTGCTTGCATATGATACACATGGTAGTAAAATTATCATCATTCTTTATTACCCAATAACCTGCTTGGATATGATACACATGGTAGTAAAATTATCATCTTTATTTATTACCCAATAACCTGCTTGCATATGATACACATGGCAGTAAAATTATCATCATTATTTATTACCCAATAACCTGCTTGCATATGATACACATGGTAGTACAATTATCATCATTATTTATTACCCAATAACCTGCTTGCATATGATACACATGATAGTAAAATTATCATCTTTATTTATTACCCAATAACCTGCTTGCATATGATACACATGGCAGTAAAATTATCATCATTATTTATTACCCAATAACCTGCTTGCATATGATACACATGGCAGTAAAATTATCATCTTTATTTATTACCAAATAACCTGCTTGCATATGATACACATGGTAGTAAAATTATCATCTTTATTTATTACCCAATAACCTGCTTGCATATGATACACATGGTAGTACAATTATCATCATAATTTATTACCCAATAACCTGCTTGCATATGATACACATGATAGTAAAATTATCATCTTTATTTATTACCCAATAACCTGCTTGCATATGATACACATGGCAGTAAAATTATCATCATTATTTATTACCCAATAACCTGCTTGCATATGATACACATGGTAGTACAATTATCATCATTATTTATTACCCAATAACCTGCTTGCATATGATACACATGAAAGTAAAATTATCATCTTTATTTATTACCCAATAACCTGCTTGCATATGATACACATGGCAGTAAAATTATCATCATTATTTATTACCCAATAACCTGCTTGCATATGATACACATGGTAGTACAATTATCATCATTATTTATTACCCAATAACCTGCTTGCATATGATACACATGGCAGTAAAATTATCATCATTATTTATTACCAAATAACCTGCTTGCATATGATACACATGATAGTAAAATTATCATCTTTATTTATTACCCAATAACCTGCTTGCATATGATACACATGGCAGTAAAATTATCATCATTATTTATTACCCAATAACCTGCTTGCATATGATACACATGATAGTAAAATTATCATCTTTATTTATTACCCAATAACCTGCTTGCATATGATACACATGGCAGTAAAATTATCATCATTATTTATTACCCAATAACCTGCTTGCATATGATACACATGGTAGTACAATTATCATCATTATTTATTACCCAATAACCTGCTTGCATATGATACACATGATAGTAAAATTATCATCTTTATTTATTACCCAATAACCTGCTTGCATATGATACACATGGCAGTAAAATTATCATCATTATTTATTACCCAATAACCTGCTTGCATATGATACACATGGTAGTACAATTATCATCATAATTTATTACCCAATAACCTGCTTGCATATGATACACATGATAGTAAAATTATCATCTTTATTTATTACCCAATAACCTGCTTGCATATGATACACATGGCAGTAAAATTATCATCATTATTTATTACCCAATAACCTGCTTGCATATGATACACATGGTAGTACAATTATCATCATTATTTATTACCCAATAACCTGCTTGCATATGATACACATGATAGTAAAATTATCATCTTTATTTATTACCCAATAACCTGCTTGCATATGATACACATGGCAGTAAAATTATCATCATTATTTATTACCCAATAACCTGCTTGCATATGATACACATGGCAGTAAAATTATCATCTTTATTTATTACCAAATAACCTGCTTGCATATGATACACATGGTAGTAAAATTATCATCTTTATTTATTACCCAATAACCTGCTTGCATATGATACACATGGTAGTACAATTATCATCATAATTTATTACCCAATAACCTGCTTGCATATGATACACATGATAGTAAAATTATCATCTTTATTTATTACCCAATAACCTGCTTGCATATGATACACATGGCAGTAAAATTATCATCATTGTTTATTACCCAATAACCTGCTTGCATATGATACACATGGTAGTACAATTATCATCATTATTTATTACCCAATAACCTGCTTGCATATGATACACATGAAGTAAAATTATCATCTTTATTTATTACCCAATAACCTGCTTGCATATGATACACATGGCAGTAAAATTATCATCATTATTTATTACCCAATAACCTGCTTGCATATGATACACATGGCAGTAAAATTATCATCTTTATTTATTACCAAATAACCTGCTTGCATATGATACACATGGCAGTAAAATTATCATCATTATTTATTACCCAATAACCTACTTGCATATGATACACATGGCAGTAAAATTATCATCTTTATTTATTACCAAATAACCTGGTTGCATATGATACACATGGTAGTAAAATTATCATCTTTATTTATTACCCAATAACCTGCTTGCATATGATACACATGGCAGTAAAATTATCATCTTTATTTATTACCCAATAACCAGCTTGCATATGATACACATGGTAGTAAAATTATCATCTTTATTTATTACCCAATAACCTGCTTGCATATGATACACATGGCAGTCAAATTATCATCTTTATTTATTACCCAATAACCTGCTTGCATATGATACACATGGTAGTAAAATTATCATCATTATTTATTACCCAATAACCTGCTTGCATATGATACACATGGTAGTAAAATTATCATCATTATTTATTACCCGATAACCTGCTTGCATATGATACACATGGCAGTAAAATTATCATCTTTATTTATTACCCAATAACCTGCTTGCATATGATACACATGGCAGTAAAATTATCATCTTTATTTATTACCCAATAACCTGCTTGCATATGATACACATGGTAGTAAAATTATCATCATTATTTATTACCCAATAACCTGCTTGCATATGATACACATGGTAGTAAAATTATCATCATTATTTGTTACCCAATAAACTGCTTGCATATGATAAACATGGCAGTAAAATTATCATCTTTATTTATTACCCAATAACCTGCTTGCATATGATACACATGGTAGTAAAATTATCATCTTTATTTATTACCCAATAACCTGCTTGCATATGATACACATGGCAGTAAAATTATCATCT
>JAWPHD010017198.1:0-45877 GCA_037043455.1 Cyrtodaria siliqua | reverse complement strand
ATACTGCATTGATTCTGATTAAGGTGTTTCATTATCTCCATTTTCAAGTCTCTCATTTTCCTACTGTTAAAACTTCATACAAAGAAACATCTTGATGAATACTATAGAATGCGACAAAAATATCTGCTACCAACCTTGATGTACTTTTACACTATTGATATGTTTGCTGTTTTTCTTTAGGTCTGTTTTTAAGATACTAACTCTGCAGTTCTGCAGGTGAGAAGGTTCTAGGCCCATTCTCCATATTTTATCTCGATGTAAATGGAGGATGAGCCGAGCATGTTTATTCCTGTTAGGCGCCATATAACCTTTCATGTGTTGGTGCGCCTTAAAACACAATTCAGTTGTTGCTGTTTTTCTTTAGATTTGTTTTTAAGACACCCATAGCCCTACAGGCCTCAAACTTGATACAAATACTTCTAGATGAAAACTATACCTTGTGACCATACATTTGTTTCTTTTTGTAGGTGTGGCAGTTGTCTCTCAACAAGATCACCATAACCAACTCTCTGAAGATGAAAATCTCTGTGATATTTGGCGTGTCCCACATGATGTTTGGCTTATCACTGAGTCTCCTAAACCATAGGTAAGTTTGCTTCGATCTCTTTACATCCACAAAATGGCAAACAAGTGACCATACATGCATGAAACACCCAATACTACATGTAGATGGGTCCATGCCAGGAGACAAGCTAGGGGTCCATGCCAGGAGACAAGCTAGGGGTCCATGCTAGGAGACAAGCTATGGGTCCATGCTTGGAGTCATGTTAAGTGGTGCTAGTATTTAACAGTCACCGTTTTGTGTTTTACCATGTGACAGCAACTTTAAAGTATTTTTGAGAGTTGACAGTGTTCAGTTCTCTATAATTGTAATAAATATAGGGGACCCAGTTGGCATAGGCCAATGAAATAACTGAGTGTTTAAACATATTTTATTGTATTTTTAGCTCGACTGGCTTATGCCGTGGTGCGGCGTCCGTCGTCCGTCCGTCTGGCCGTCTGTCCGTAAACTTTTATTTGTAGCGACAACTCCTCTGAAACTACTGGATGGATATTCATGAAACTTTACAGAAATGTTGCCCATCAAGTCTAGTTGATCCTAGCAAAAATTCATGTTGATGTGAAATCCAAGATGGCCGCCAAAGCTAAAAATAGAGTTTTAAAATACAAGTTTGTAGCGACTACTTCTTGAAAACTATAAGTGATATTGATATGGGACTTTTTCTAAAATGATCAGCATGACATGATGTTGATCCTTGTCAAAAATCGTTTTGATTCAACGTTAAACATGGCTGCCAGCGACCATCTTTGTTTACATAGAGTTATATAGTAAATACTTGTAGCGACTACTCCTCTGAAACTACTTGGCGGATTGTCATGAAACTTTACAGGAATGTTGCTCTTGATGTCTAATTGATCCTAGAAAAATTTCAGGTCGGCCGGAAATTCAAGATGGCCGTCACAGCTAAAAATAGATTTTTAAAAAATAAGTTTGTAGCGACTACTTCTTGAAAACTCTAAGTGATATTGATATGGGACTTTTTCTAAAATGATCAGCATGACATGATGTTGATCCTTGTGGAAAATTATTTTGATTCGATGTTAAACATGGCTGCCAGTGGCCATCTTTGGTTACATAGAGTTATATAGTAAAAACTTGTAGCGACTACTCCTCTGAAACTACTTGACGGATGTTCATGAAACTTCACAGGAATGTTGCTCTTGATGTCTAGTTGATCCTAGAAAAATTTCAGGTCGGCCAGAAATTCAAGATGGCCACCACAGCTAAAAATAGATTTAAAATAAATAAGTTTGTAACGACTACTTCTTCAAAACAATAAGAGATATTGATATGGGACTTTTTCTAAAATGATCAGTATGACATGATGTTGGTCCTTGTCGAAAATCGTTTTGATTTGACGTTAAACATGGCTGCCAGCGGCCATCTTTGTTTACATAGAGTTATATAATGAAAACTTGTAGCGACTACTCCTCTGAAACTACTTGACGGATTTTCATGAAACTTCACAGGAATGTTGCTCTTAATGTCTAATTGATCCTAGCAAAATTTCAGGTCGGCCGGAAATTCAAGATGGCCTCCACGGTTAAAAATAGATTTTCAAAAAACAAGTCTGTAGCGACTACTTCCTGAAATCAAAATCAATCAGTAGAGCTTCAAGGTCATTGACCTCTTGTTTTTACAAAGTATGCAAATGGGTCGGGCCACAAGTTCTTACAATATGTAAATATCACATCCTCTTGAGGGTGCCAGTGGTGGATACTGGCACCCTCAAGAGTATGCGATATTTATTTTATTAATCCGAATAAATATCGCTTTAATAAGACAAGTCTTTTTGAACATATTTATCATATTGTTGAAAAAATCTATTTTTAGAACTGAGCTTTTCAAAAAGCTAGCGGGCCGATATTTCGCGTTATCACCCGCTATGACTTGCTGAGGGTGATAGTGCGAAATATCAACCCGGCAGGTACAGTGAGGTATAATAACATTAGTTACGGCCCTTCCCAAATTGAGTGTTATTCCCTATAGGAGGTAGAATGGCACCTGGATATAACCGTTGTTATGAGTGTTATTCCCTATAGGAGGTAGAATGGCACCTGGATATAACCATTGTTATGAGTGTTATTCCCTATAGGAGGTAGAATGGCACCTGGATATAACCATTGTTATGAGTGTTATTCCCTATAGGAGGTAGAATGGCACCTGGATAAAACCGTTGTTATGAGTGTTATTCCCTATAGGAGGTAGAATGGCACCTGGATATAACCGTTGTTATGAATTGAATGGAGATCCAGAACATGATTTTCATTTCCGGAAATCATTTTCATCTCCATTATTGTAATTGTGTGCTCACCGGTGATCACTATTCCCCATTCCCATCTCACTCACTGGGAGCTCGACTTGTAAGTGAGGAAGTGGCGATTCTTACAGATGGCAGGAGGTGTCCAGTACTGGTTCTACCCAGAAAAAGTGAGTGGTCTGCCTCCACCACCAAAAAAATCGTCCGTCTTATATAACCTTACATGTGTTGAAAATGACGTAAAACACCATACAAACAAACAGACTATTTCCATTCCAACCTGATATGACCTTAACTGTAAAAGGTTGTAATACATCATTCATTCATGTTATACATATGAAAATACCTTCTTTGTTGCAGGTACTTCCGTAAGCCATTGAACATTTTCTGTGAGTTCATCCCGCAGCTCATCTTTATGTGCTGCATATTTGGCTACCTGATCATACTGGTGTTTGTCAAGTGGCTCAAGTTTACCGAGCTCGATTCCCAGAGGGCACCAAACCTTCTCATTGGTAAGAATTTTTTTGTTTTATTAGGCTTAAAATATATCTGAAGAGCTAATGTTAGCGGCTTACAGTTAAAAGCTCAGTTTGTTGTCCTTCAGCTCAGTTTTTCATCCTTTAGCTCAGTTTCTTGCTACGTTTTAGTGCTAAAGCTATAACACGTAAACAACACTTGCACTTAGGTTGTATATCACTAGTAAACTTTGCATATGGGCATAATCAAATTATACTTTACAGAGTTATTGATTATGCCACAGGAAAAATGAATTTTAATTTGTTAACGCAATAACTAAATGGTGTTTTTGGTTTTATTTTTTGTCACGGCAGTATAGCGTGAGATAGCAAGCTAAGCTATAAGACTCAGAATTCATGATAGGATTTTTTTCAGTGCATAGTAGTGCCCCCATTACACGGCCCCTGTGGTGGTAGGTCACGCACAATTTTTGAGACACAGTAAGAAAAAATAGGTATAACTATAAAATGCAGGATTTTGAAATAATGGTATGTTTAATGCTGATTTTCATTATGTAAAAGCAGTAGATCATCTTGTTTAGAATGACTAAATACCAAAACAAATAGAAGAAATTAACAACCTGTGAAAATATTTGCTTACCTGTCAGAAATTTGTCGGTATGTTTCTGATATTTATCAACCTTTTCTACTTAAGGTTTGATCAACATGTTCTTGATGAGTTACCCAGAAAAGGGACCAGAAAGTGTTAAAGTATTCTACGACGGTCAGGTAAGTTTCATTTTGTCTCCTTAAAGTTAAACATTATCTACAACATTGTTTGTTTAGAAAACAGCAGACTTTACCGTATACACATAAGCTTAAAGGGACAAATTGCGGTCTTGAAAGAATATATCGATCATTAAAACTAGCACCTCCCAATATAATACAGTTTCATTTTGGCTTTAAACCTGCTAGCATATACTTTATTTAAATAAACAGTAATAAAATTTAGTTTTAAATTTTTCTTCAGTATTTTGCCATAATTAGGTGCAATATAATCGACAATTAGTAATATGCAAAAATAATGTGCTTTAAGGCCATAATAAATTAATTGCTAGATTCTCATCCCCGCAAGCCCCGGTAATTTTTATTTCTTAAAAAAAAAAGAAAAAAGAATGAAATAAAAAAAATTGCTGAAAGTATGAAACACTTAGAAATCTTGGAAGTACTCAGTAGTATGTTTTACTATTTTTGCCTTGTGCCGAGGCCATTTTCAATTTGTATAAAATAAAAATAAAATTAAAAAATTCACCCCCGCCCCTATTTTGATCTAAATTTGGATGAGAAACTAGCAATTAATTTATTATGGCCTAAACTATTTAAATAATTGTTTAAAATGAATTGCAAATGTGCAAGTTATAAAGACAAAGTAGTGGAAGGCCAACGTTTTTTCAGAAATCAAGATTGCCATAGGCTAGGAGGTTCAGGAAATTGTATGTTGATGCCTTAGTCTGAACACATTACGTGGTCTGAGTATTAACTTTCATACCCCACCCAACCCCTTCTCCTAGAAGCGAAAACGGGGTTGGCTGGGGTTGGCTGGGGTATGAAATGAAACCTTAATTTCGACTTCGAAAGCTTGCATGTTGTAAAATTAAAACATTTACTAGGCAATTATAAACAGTTTGTCGCATTTTTTTTCAGTAAAAAATGTTTTTAAACGTATTTTATTGTCGAAATACCCGTTATAAAATCCTGCTAATGTAAGCTTTCCCATTGCTTAATGGAATTAAGGCGGGACCACGTAATGAAATATACATTTTTTAAGCATCTGAGTAATTAGAATTTTTTTTAAATTATTATATTTAAAATTAAATTGTTCAACAATTATGAAGTTTATAGTTTCTTGAATACTGGTATACTATATAAGTGATCATATTACAATTTTTCCCTAAATAAGAAAAATGGGATTAGACTAATTATTAGTTGCTTAGTTAGGCAATAATTCTAAATGACAAGTTTTGCTCCTTTATATTTTAAAATGTATGTATTTTTCAGAAAGGGTTTCAGATCTTCCTGGTAGTGGTGGCCCTGCTCTGTGTACCCTGGATGCTGCTCCTGAAGCCATACCTGCTGTATAAGCAGCACAAAAACGGACAGGTACATAAGGTTATATGACAGGTTAATATTCTGTATCAGTCCACGCCCGCAGTGTTATATGGCAGGTCAACATTCTGTAGCAGTCCCTTCCACAAGGTTATATGGCAGGTCAACATTCTGTAACAGTCCACGCCCGCAATGTTATATGACAGGTCAACATTCTGTTACAGTCCACGCCCGCAAGGTTATATGACAGGTCAATATTCTGTAACAGTCCACGCCCGCAATGTTATATGGCAGGTCAACATTCTGTAACAGTCCACGCCCGCAATGTTATATGGCAGGTCAACATTCTGTAACAGTCCACGCCCGCAATGTTATATGACAGGTCAATATTCTGTAACAGTCCACACCCGCAATGTTATATGGCAGGTCAACATTCTGTAACAGTCCACGCCCGCAATGTTATATGACAGATCAACATTCTGTAACAGTCCATGCCCGCAATGTTATATGACAAATCAATATACTGTAACAGTCCCCTTCCACAATGTTATATGGCAGGTCAACATTCTGTAACAGTCCACACCCGCAATGTTATATGGCAGGTCAACATTCTGTAACAGTCCACGCCCGCAATGTTATATGACAGGTCAATATTCTGTAACAGTCCACACCTGCAATGTTATATGACAGGTCAACATTCTGTATTAGTCCACACCCGCAATGTTATGACAGATCAACATTCTGTAACAGTCCACGCCCACAATGTTATATGGCAGGTCAACATTCTGTAACAGTCCACGCCCGCAATGTTATATGACAGGTCAATATTCTGTAACAGTCCACACCTGCAATGTTATATGACAGGTCAACATTCTGTAACAGTCCACACCCGCAATGTTATATGACAGATCAACATTTTGTAACAGTCCACGCCCGCAATGTTATATGACAGGTCAATATTCTGTAACAGTCCACACCCGCAATGTTATATGACAGGTCAACATTCTGTAACAGTCCACACTTGCAATGTTATATGACCGGTCAACATTCTGTAACAGTCCACACGCGCAATGTTATATGACAGGTCAACATTCTGTAACAGTCCACACCCGCAATGTTATATGGCAGGTCAACATTCTGTAACAGTCCCCTTCCACAAGGGTATATGGCTGGTCTTTATACTGTAACAGTCCCCTTCCACAATGTTATATGGCAGGTCAACATTCCGTAACAGTCCCGTTCCACAAGGTTATATGGCAGGTCAACATTCTGTAACAGTCCCCTTCCACAAGGTTATATGGCAGGTCAACATTCTGTAACAGTCCCGTTCCACAAGGTTATATGGCAGGCCAACATTCCATAATGGTCCCCTTCCACAATGTTTTATTGTACTGATTTGTGTTACAGTCTCCACAAGGTTGACCCAGAAATGAATGCCTGTTGCATGTGAACATATGTACTTATTTATGACTGCCATTAAAACTTGTGATGTTTAAAGCAATTGATGACACTACTTAATCCCCCGTGGAAGCTAGACCAGATCCATGCTGTTTATTAAGGCCAGGTAAAGCTGACTTTCCTATTAACCTCTCTTAAATATGTAATAATATAATGCCTTAATAATTATAATATGCCTTAAACCACTTTTGCATTTGTTAGGTGAATTATTTTTACCAATACAACATAACAAAAAATTGATGGAAGTATTTCAGGATTCAGGTGGGGTGCTAATGTTGTATATTGTCTTTAGTGGGCAGTGCCTTTATATGTGAACAGTTTAAAGAGGCATAAGCTGCAATTTCCCAGTCATATACAGTACTACATTTAAAATGTTTTTCACTTGAACAGATCAGAGTGACAAAAGTCATATATTACTGTAAATGATTTCACCTTCTAAGGCAGTAAAATGATTATGGTTTAATTATACCCCCGCTTTCACAAAGGGAAGTGGGGGCAATATAAGAATCACTCTACGTCCCGTCCCGGCACGCAACACATTTTTGTTTGTCATGTAACACATTTTTAGCTCTACTGGC
The DNA here is from genome assembly GCA_037043455.1 of Cyrtodaria siliqua. Classification (NCBI taxonomy): domain Eukaryota; kingdom Metazoa; phylum Mollusca; class Bivalvia; order Adapedonta; family Hiatellidae; genus Cyrtodaria; species Cyrtodaria siliqua. The sequence goes on along the minus strand of JAWPHD010017198.1, from coordinate 38,458 downwards.
CTTCGCTTATGGGATGCCGAGTTGTCCGTCTCCATCCATTGTCCGTCCGTCGTTAACTTTTGTCTCGTTAAGACAATAGAGCCTTCATTTTTCATCTGATCTTTACCCAACATTACCAGATTGTTCGTGTCAATGAAAGCTCGGACAAGTTCGGACCAGTAACAGCGGAGTTATGGCCCTTGATTTCATTAAAAGTGCTATATTTTGCCTTGTTAAGGTAATAGAGCCTTCATTTTTCATCACATCTTTACCAAACTTTACCAGATTTTTTTACTTTTTTTTTTTCTTTTTTTTTCTTTTTTTTTTCTGTTATTCTTTTATTATTATTTCTTTTCTTTTTTCTTTTTTTTTTTCATTTCTTTTTTTTTTCTTTTTTCATTTTTATTATCTCTACTGCTACTGGCCAAGTTAAAAAAACAGCCAGATCGGACCATTAACAACGGAGTTATGGCTCTTGATTTAGTTAAAAATGCTATATTTTGCCTCTTTTAAGACAATAGTCACTCGCTTCATTGATGTTATAAGAGCCATATTAGCCAGTAGAGCGTCCACAGGCCCTAAGAGGGCCTCTTGTTATTACTTGCATTCCTCAAACAGTTTTGAATGGGTTGTTCCCATACTTCATATACACATAGCAACTGCTAACCTTATGTCCCTCTACATCACCCATTCTTGATTGCCTAATTTATTACAGAATTATGGCCCTTTGTTTGATTTCAAATTTAAGAGCGGTTTTCATTACCTTCAGTCATATTTCTAGTTGGGAATGATTACACTTTTGCGTTCTCAGACAATAAAAAGGCCTTTGGTAATCTAATTGTATTTCACGGGTTTTAATTGAAAGAAGGAAAGGGGTCAATACTAAAGAGAGATGCATATTTTGGTCTCTGTTCTAAAAGATCACCATTTATTGTAAAAAAAAAAAAAGGGGCATATTCTCATGCAGTCTACTTATGTCTCACTTCATTTAAATATCCATAAGCGAGTACATGGGGAATCGAGTATCTGTCGATACAAAATCTATACCCACTAGCATAACCCACAAAAGTAACAACTTTAGTTTATAATTATGTGTGAAGTAGTTCTATTATTTGTGGATTTATTTTTTTTTTAGATAAATAAGAACTAAATTCCTTTTTTATGCAAATAAATGTCATCATATTGCCTAAATAGTCTCTCAAGATTGTGTCTAAATAAATTGCAAGTAAATTTTAACTAAAATGTTCAAAACATTGTGTCACAGTCAATGACTTGAGACAATGTTTGATCTATCTAGATGCATATGATAAACTGATGATTTGGACATTTATCAGATCCTGTGTTCATTTAGTGCTTTGTTTTGCCATCCACTATAGGAAGCGTCCGCATATACATTACTTAACGGTGATGCCCATAACGATGGGCCAGAAGTAGTACATCAAGTAGACTTCGAAAATGAAGGTACACAGGATGACGTTGAAGAGAAGGTGATTGTCTTAAAAAAAGAATTTGTGACAAATATTCATGTCTGTGTAGTGAAATTTGAAGTGTTTTTTCCAAAGTTATATAATGTAGAATTACATGTACTGTGGGGGAAAGTTTGTTAATAATGCCAAACATACTAGAAGTTCCCATATTTGAACTACATAGATAATTGGAAAAAATACTTCACTTACCATTACGTATATACCTCCCTTTGAGAGCATATCTTTTCAATCACACTATTTGAAAAACATGGTTTCCATGTTTCATATTTTTCATGAGGTAGATTTTCATAATTTCCAGCTTTTCTCTCTATGTCTTAGAAAGGGCAATAAGCAAAAATGGCCCAAATGGCAAACCCCATAACAGAAAACAATCTGTCGCGATTTTTTGTTTGTGTTACAGTCCTTGGCTTATTCGTAGCTAGATATAACTTCAATCAAAACTGCCTCATAAAGACTGTAAACATATGCTCTTTACTTAGGAGGTAGCCCAATATGCCAGTTTAACATATATAAGAATGTGTAAGGGAGATTACTATACTTTTTTCTCCATGCTCGCTTGCCAACAGTTATCTGTGAACAGTGGCGACCTCGTCAATTCAGACAGGGAAATTCTCAATCATGGTGATGGCGAACTAGATCAAGGGTGCGGCCCGGCTATTCAGGAGGTAGTGGAAAGTCGTTGTAAACTGTGTTATCACATATATACTAGTGAATAGATGTTGCATGTATGTTCTGTAAAAATGACCAAAACCTTTAAAGTTTAATGTTTTCAGATTCATGATGAAAGGGTACTGTTACTTTGTCAATTTAATTTGTATTTGGAATGTCACCAATCACTCTTCGAGATCGCCTCCTGCACCTTTAAATATTTTTCCTAATTAGCAATTAATGCAAATTGGCTATCATGGATGGTCTAGTTATTTCAAATTGATGGTTTCATTGTTCAGACGAATTTACATTTAGATCCGGTTATATGTTTTAAGGTCAGTGAGTTGTGTCTATTCAGCACCCATTTGTCCTTTTTGGCCTGACTTTGTCCCTAATCTTTAAATTAACAAAACAATGCTTTTATAAATTTTTGAATTTTCAATTATTCAAACATTATAGAACACAGCACTTGCCTCGCGTCTTTCGTAACTCTCTGCTTTAAATATTTAGTAAGCTGAAACATGCCACAAATGTTCACAATTTACTGTTTGGAATATTAACTGACTGAGTAAAAACAAAAATTAAAGTCACAAATGTTTGCGATTTACAATGCAAGTTTATACAGACAATGAATGATTCGAAATGATTCAGAAGACAGGTATTGCTGTGTATCATTATTCAGGAATCTTATTTCCTGAACATAATGAGGCAAAACATAATACATTGCTGTCAACATAGGGTTCATTAATGATTATTGAATATTTAATACTCAATTAACATTGAAGAAATTGTTATCTGAAAATATATTGTCTGTTTAGGTGTCAACAGCTGATATATTAGTCAACTTGAGATCATGTTAATACCGTAAACAACGCGTTTGTCTAGCTTCTTTCATATTTAAAAGTTTTGTTTGTTATCATATGGGTTCATTTAACAGGATAAATAAAAACTTTTACTGCCACAATAATATCCTTTTCTACACCTATGTAATGAGTTTTATTGAAACATTGACAGTCCTTATAGAGTTAAAACATTGTATTTAAGTTCTTTCCCCACTTTTTCACGGGTGGTCAAATACTGAATTGGACAAAGTTTTGGCTTGGGCATATTTTTAATTCTTTAATCAAGAGTATAACATTTTAGCAAAATATCTACTTCCAGTTTAAAATAAGTAAATCTTAGGGTTTTGGTCATTTGTCAGTTCACTTGGGAGTGATTATGTAATAAAGCTTTTGACTAACAAGTTGCCATGGTTTTGGGATTATTGGTTGGATAATCCTGGCCTTGAATTCACCAACCGTTCTTGAAAATATTCTTAGACTTAATCCCAGGTATGCAAATTTCAATCACACATAATCCTATAAGTTTAAAGGACAAATGTTCATAAGAAGCTGCTTTGTTTACATATGTTAAATTCTAATAAATAGTAAGTTATACGATTGTTTATCTATGAAGATCATGTGAATATTTGTGAATGAAATTTTAGTACTTGAGCTCACGTCTAAGAATAGTCTGAAGAATGGTTGGTGAATTCTGGTGTTGGGGATGACCACAACGTAATTGTCACCAGATTGTCTCACCATGATTGTATTATTTTCCCAAAACAAAATTTGTTAGAAGGCTTTATTATTGTCCCTATTTCCTCTCTTTTACTGTGTGTGTTCCTGGTGCAATCATAAATGTGGCCCTGCATGTGGATCTTCATAGTACGCCATCCATCAGTCTGTAAACAATTTATTTCCGTTCCTTTGAAACCATTGATGGTAATGCTATCAACGTTCATGAGTAGACATTCCACAGTGAGATGATAAGCCCTTGTAAACTGCCTACAGTGACAGTATGGGATCAGTAGGTCAAAGGTGAAAGTTGCCATGAACCAGTCATGTAAACCCTTATCTGCATGAGAACTCTTAAAGTTCTGGAGCCACGGTCATAAAATTTCACATTTAGGCTTTCTACGATGAGTCCATATACGGACCAATAATTGCTTTGGCCTCATATAACGTTTTCTAGTTAAAATCTTATAATTTCAAATAAATGTTTGCATGAGCTCTCTGTTATTCAGCGATAATATTATTTCCCATTATTTGAAACACTTAAATTCCTTATAAAATCTTAAATATGAGAATGTTAATTTTAGAAGTATGTTGACTATCTCCCTTACAGAAGTTACTAGCAGAATGTCCTTCTTTTGTCATTCTTTGACAATCACTTATAACTGTAGTCCTGTAGAGTGTGCAGTGTTGTCTCTACTTTTGTGTATATAAGTTTGAAGCCCAACTCTTACGATTAAAGGTATTAGCAGGAGGACATAAACCACATACTACTGATTAACATATACTACTCAATATTTGCTAAGGATAACTTTTATACTTTCATATAATTTTATTAAAAATTAATTCACAATAACATTAATTTCATTGATGCTTCAACAATTCCACAGTTTGAATCAAATCGGGAGATCACATGACCATACAATGCTCTAAATAATTTCATGTAAAATAGAAATAATGCTGTTTATTTCAGCTAGAAAATTAGACAGCAAAAAAGTGATACTTAGCAAATTTTGAGTAGTGTATGTATATAGAGCCTAACCTGTACTTGATTCAATTTTGATATTATTATGGATTTACCATTTACACATTTGCAATTACAGATACATGTAAAATAGAAATAATGCTATTTGTAGCATGGTCGGTGACAATTCCTTTGATAAATGCAGAGCATTAAATCGTTTAATTTAGGGTAACTAAAGGGGCGTGGCTATGCCGTACTACAACTACCGGATATTGGAATTTAGAGTACGGTCACTATGACGTCACAGTGTTCCTTAAGTACACCATGCTACAAAAAAGATAGAGTCTGTCTCAGCTCGTTGGTTATTTAAATACCTCGATGCCCATCTCGGTGTTTAAATAAGCCAAATCGCTGAGACCAGCCTCTATCTATTACTTATTTCAGCAAGAAAATTAGACAGCAAAAAAATGATTCTTAGCAAATTTTGAGAAGTGTATATATATATATATATAGAGCCTAACCTGTACTTGATTCAATTTTGATATTATTATGGGTTTACCATTTACACATTTGCAATTCACAGATACAATATGAAACATGAGATGAATATTTCTTGAATATCCCGCCTTTTGGTTTTAATCTTTAATTATCTCCCGTACATATATATAGTACTTCTCAGTGATCCAGATCAGCCGCTTATTAACCCAGACTGTGCCTCTTCAGAAATGTATGAATGCAATATATATTGAGATTGTTTTAAAGAAACTAACCCACCAAAAAATGGCAAAACTATAAAACAAAACTGTTTATCAAAACTCTATTCAGGGGTTCATTGTCATATAATAATGTATGAGCCAATTAAAAGTCTAGGTTTATTCAATACCCGTGATTGAATATGCGTAAAATGAATTTGGTCTGGCTGGTTAAAACCATTCATATTAAGTGTATAGAGTTTGGATTCTAAAAACATATAAGTTATGTAATTACCTCCTTGTCAGTAGGTTTAGAAATAGTGCCTGTTCTGTTGAAACATGTGCCTGTTCTGTTGAAACATGTGCCTGTTTTAATTAAACATATGCCTGTTCTCTTGAAACATGTGCCTGTTCTCTTAAAACATGTGCCTGTTGATGGCGGGATAGGGGCTTTAAAGTTTGATCATCATGGGCACTGACTCAGACATTATTTTAAACATATAGCTAACTTTTTCTAAACCTATAGACAACAAGGTATACTCTATAGACACAATATAAACGTCTTTAACCAGCCAGACCAAACTCCAAAACTAGAGCGGCGTATTAAGTTCCAACTCATAATTCATTTTACTCGTATTCAATCACGGGTATTTTAAGAACCAGTGAAAAATTCTATACTTTTAATCAGCACATATACATTATTATTTGACCTGAACACCTGGATAAAGTTTTGATAAATGGTTTTGTAGTATAATTTTGCCGTTATTTGGTGGGTTAGTTTCTTTAAGCTGATGACGAATAACAGATTAATGGACAAAAATCGGAACAAAGAATACTCCTCCTTCTAATACCTTTTATTTGAATCCATAGAGGAAACACATCTTGCTGCACGTGTTATGTATCCGTAATGGATGTTTTGAAAATAATCAAGTAGAGTGGATTTCCTTCCCTTTTCTCCTACCAAACTTGGCAATGCTGCAGAAGTTCAGCATGGCTGCTTGATAATGGTCAACTTTCTTACACACTCAGTACATTTGAAAACGCAACACTTGGTATCATTTCTAGAGCTGTTAAAGATGTTGAAGTTAAATGTGTTTTAACTGAAAGAAGCAGAGCAAATATTATGCAGCTGTTTATCGCCATATGTTAACCTTTGGGACAAGAGACTTGTGTACTATGAAAAATATAATCTCGATTTGAACAAAAAATATAAGTGGACTGAAAATAATCGAAAATCAAAAATGTTGCATTTTAACTGTACTGAGTATATTTTAAAATACTATTTTATCTCATTGATTAGTTAATGATATTTCTGACAACTATAAATGGAATGAAAGCATGGCTGTCACATAGGAGTGTGCATCATCATACATTCTCATTGGTAGTCAGGATTCACACTTAGTTTAGCATGGGTTTGTAGGTGCTCACCTCCAGCATTTTTTCCTAGACTTTGACTGTGTGTTGGGCATGGGGAGAGAAAAAAAAATGCCAATAAGGCCATAATAAATTAATTGCTAGATTCTCATCCCCACCCCCGTTTTTTTATGCCGCTGTACAACCATTTGTTGTATAAAATAAAAAATAAGAAAATAAAATTTCAGCCCCCGCCCCTATTTTGAACTAAATTTGGATGAGACTAGCAATTAATTTATTATGGCCTAAAAATGTTTTGATGTTTATAAGGTTCCTCTTCTAGATAACAGTGCAGTTTCGGAATAATCAAAAACAGATTAGTTTTTTACTTATTCTGAAGGCAAGCTTCTTTCAATTGCACATAAGGTCGTAATAGTTTGTACATAGGATTATTAGGGTTTGCACTTAGTGTTACAAGGGTTGGGTTGGAACTAAACTGAGTATGACAAGGGCTGGGATCATACTTAGTGTGACAAGGGTTGGTATTAAACTGAGTATGACAAGGGCTGGGATCACACTTAGTGTGACAAGGGTTGGTATTAAACTGAGTATGACAAGGGCTGGGATCACACTTAGTGTGACAAAGGCTGGGATCACAGTTTGACAACGGTTGGGATTAAACTGAGTATGACAAGGGCTGGGATCACACTTAGTGTGACAAGGGTTGGTATTAAACTGAGTATGACAAGGGTTGGGATCACACTTAGAATGACAAGGGTTGGTATTAAACTTAGTGTGACAAGGGTTGGTATTAAACTGAGTATGACAATGGCTGGGTTTACACTTAGTGTTACAAGGGTTGGTATTAAACTGAGTATGACAAGGGCTGGGATCACACTTAGTGTGACAAGGGTTGGTATTAAACTTAGTGTGACAAGGGTTGGTATTAAACTGAGTATGACAAGGGCTGGGATCACACTTAGTGTTACAAGGGTTGGTATTAAACTGAGTATGACGAGGGCTGGGATCACACTTAGTGTGACAAGGGCCGGTATTACACTTAGTGTGACAAGGGCTGGAGCCACACTTAGTGTGGCAAGGGTTGGGATCACACTTAGTGTGACAATGGTCTGGGATAACTCTTAGTGTGACAACATCTGGGATCACACTTAGTGCAACAAGGGCTGGGGTAACACTTAGTGTGACAAGGGTTGGGATCGCACTTTGTGTGACATGGGCTGGGATCACACTTAGTCTGACAAGGGCTGTGATCACACTTTGTCTGACAAGGGCTGGGATCACACTTTGTATGACAATGGCTGGGATCACACTTTGTATGACAAGGGCTGGGATCACACTTTGTATGACAATGGCCAAGGGCTGGGATCACACTTAGTATGACAAGGGCTGGGATCACACTTTGTATGACAAGGGCTTGGGTCGCAATTAGTGTGACAAGGGCTGTTAAACACTTAGTTTAACAATGGTTACTGTTAAACACTTAATTTAACAAGGGTTACTGTTAAACACTTAGTTTAACAAGGGTTACTGTTAAACACCTAGTTTAACAAGGGTTACTGTTAAACACTTAGTTTAACAAGGGTTATTAGTGTGACAAGGGTTGAGTTGAATTGATTACACAGCATGAGTCATGTAAATGGTTCTATGCCGTCTTTTTCTGATTTATGTCTTATAAAAAACAAATTTTGCACTTTTGATTAATGGTGTAATTATATCTATGCATAATTACAAGATATTAACTATTCTACAAAGTGATAATTAGAATAGTAAACATGTCACTCACACTGTAATTGTCTGTCAAATTAGGACTTGTTTAATATATTTATGAGGTTACCAGTTACAGTTGTATAATTGTTGTTGGGACAATATTCATGAAACATTAGTCCATTATGTTTAAATATTCACTGTCTATGTTTTTAAATATTAAAATATATATACATTTATAAGTAATTTAACCAGAAAAACTCTGCTGGAATGTTCAGTTCCATGACAAGTTTATTTTACAGCCTACATTGTGACTTTAAATAAAGTCATGAGACCAAAAATTCGAAAAAAACAGAGTTGTTTTCGTTAACTTACTTATTTAAGCTCCCTGCAGTGGGATATACTGGAATATATAAATACATCTAGTTTTAAACAAATATTAATATGTTGGTAAAGTAATATCAATAAATATGAATTGAAACATTTCAAAAATTGGGGGTGGGGGATATAATTGTAATACTTTATCCTCTTGTTTTAGAATAATAAAGCAGTTCTCAGATTTGTATTTACAAAAGATCAAGATGATTATGATTATATTTCAGCCGTTTGACTTCAGTGAAGTGTGTATTGGGCAGGCTATACACACGATAGAGTACTGTCTGGGGTGTGTCTCGCATACAGCCTCCTATCTACGACTGTGGGCCCTCAGTCTGGCACACGCACGTGAGTAACAATAGAGCTCTGCCCATGATCTTCATATTTGAACATTGTCAGCATTCTTTGGCAAAACCTATTTAATGTACATATAAGGTAACATATAGAGAAGGGAACCACATAATCGTAATTATGTTGGTTTGACCTGCCTCGGTAGACTATGATGGTTTGACCTTTACCTGCCTCGGTAGACTATGATGGTTTGACTTTTAGCTGCCTCTGACAATTGCATCAAAAACACATAAACTGAATTTAATGTTCCTATCTATAGCCTATTTTAAGAAAAATGATGGTCATCATTTATTGCATTTTACAGGAGTGATTGGCACAACTCTATATCCCTGGGAAATGTGGTTCTCCTGGGTTTTTTGATAAAACATTTGTCAATTGTTTCTAGATATGCACCCGTGCCAGTTTGATTAATATGTTATCATTTACACAGCCATTACTAATACCATCTATGAGTGAACAATTCTCCTATATTTGCAGAGCTGTCCGAGGTGTTGTGGAACATGGTGATGAGGATAGGTTTTAGTATAAATAGCCAACCACTGAGCTTGTTCTTCATCATAATCTGCTTTGCATTCTGGGCCGGCTGCACCATTGTTATCCTGGTGCTCATGGAAGGGATGTCGGCCTTCCTGCACGCCCTGCGTCTTCACTGGTAAGTAGACCAGTTTGTTTGAATTGTGTTTTACGTCATTTTTAGCACATGTTAGGCCATATATGCTGTTGTTTTGTTGTGGTCCATTTTGGGATTCAGACCTGCAGCCGTGAGATGTGAGAACATTTTAGAAGCAACGTCTTTTCTATCCCAGTGCCGGAAATTGGTAAACTAATACATGTAATTGTACATTTATTTACCTTAATTATGACCTGTGAATACAGGTTGACATTAAAACTACAAATGGGAAGATTTCTGAGTAAGAACATTTGGTCGGGGACGGGGAGTAAATTCATTAGATAAGACTGTTTTATATTTATATAACAAAATACTGTTATTACAGTTGTTATATATTTGTATTTCAATTTTATTTTTAGATGTAATTTATTGAGAATTGCTCACGGTGCATGAATAATAGAAGCCTAAAGTTTACTGCATAGCATAATGGTCGTTGAATTGAATTGGGGTTTTAAGGCGCACCAACAAATGAAAAGGTTATATGGCGCCTAACAGGCATGAACATGCCAGGCTCATCTTCCATGTACATCGAGATAAAATATGGAAAATGGGCCTAGAACCTTCTCACCCTGAACTGCAGAGTTGCTGCAAATTCTATCGTAAAAACTCCATTTACGCTGGAGCCACTTTATTGTTTTTCTGCCACTGCTCTTTTTGATGCGAGCGAGATAGCACCTGAAACAATGCAGGGATCATGATGAAGACCTTTAATGAACATGAACAAAAAATGATAAAATGAATATGAATTTGAGGGGATTCTACCCCTCCAAAGGGATCTGCAGTGGCCCTATTCTTTGCCCCTTGACCAAACGGGGCCCCCCGGAAACCAGACGGGGCAACATTTAAATATAAAAACTATATAGTTATTTGCTTGTCTGTTGCAGGGTTGAGTTCATGTCCAAGTTCTATAAAGGAGAAGGTTACTTGTTTGTACCTTTCTCGTTCGACAATATCCTCGATTACACGCTGGAGGAGACCACACGGAGATAATGTTCTACATAGTCTCAGACCTCGGCAAAGAAGTAAAGACGGGAATACTGAATTACATAGATGATAAACTGCCAAGCTTTAAATATAGAGTTAAAGAGATATATACCTGAATAAAACCAGAGCCAGTTATCATAAACTTAATACAAGAACAAAAAGTAGTGTAAGCTTTTTACAATACGGCCAAATAAAATAATATGTGTTGTTCCGGATACCCGACCGACCGTAGATTTTTGGTCCGTTTTATCGGTAAAAAATATGAATGTACATGGATGTGAATCATCATACTTAGAAAGGGATGCAGCTCAGCAAAAGTAAATAACATCGGAGAGGCTTTCAGATCTGTTAGTACAATCATCAATACAATGTTGATGGCATTAGGACATTATATTCATTTATGAACACTGGCCTGATGGAGGAAGTAACAAGCAAGACCTACTTGCAGTCAGGCTCATTTTACCGGTTCAAAAATCAGTTTCCATAAAAAGAAAAAAACGTTTTTACTGACCTGCCATCTCTAATTGTATTCCCAGTGTAACCAGGACCACACATATGACTTTATTTAGCCTTCAAAAAAAAAGGTACAAAAAAGAAAATAATCTGTTTTCAACAACAACATTTATATTTGCTTAATACAGTTATAAAAGTTGTATCAACGTTATATAAGAATAAAATACAGAAATTTATATAGTTAAGAAACTGCCAAATTTTACTGAAAAAAACAATTCTTCCAAACTATCCATGTTTTGAGCTTATAAAATAATGTCTGAGCCGATTAAAAGTGTAAATTTATTCATGGGTACTTAAAAAATACCCGTAATTGAAAATGCGTAAATTCAATTAGGAGTTGGTAATCCATAATTTGAAGCTTTGGCAAAAATAACAATAAGGTGATGTTTTGCCTGGCTGTTTAAGACATTTATGTTATAGAAATAGAGTTCGGATTGGCAACATAGTAAGTTATATATATTCCTTATCGTTAGTAGGCTTTGAAACGGTGTGCATCTTTTGAACATTTGCCTGTTGTTGGTCGGGTGGCGACTTTAAAGCTTATAATAAACTTAAAATGGGCTTTCTGACAGTCTTTAAAAGACTAAATAAAGATTGGCATATTTTGTGGTTTATACAGTTAATGGTGGTAAGCCATCGAGAGTTAATTGACAAGCAGACGCAGATCTATTAATAGATGTATTTAAATGAGATAGCACTTGTACTGACAACATTAGGCCACACTTAAAACATATTGTGTTTACCCTTTCCCTGACCGACCCGATATATATATATAAATACAAAATTTAACAAAACATAAAAAAAACATTGCACTTTATAATTAATAAATAAAATTACAAGTGCAATGTTTTTTTTTATGTTTTGTTAAATTTTGCTTATAAAATAAAAAATATTTGCCTACCGATCTACCAAAAATTTGAAATTAGGGTCGGAAAAGGGCAAACAAATATTTTTAAGGGTGGCCTTACTTGCAATATCTTTGATTGCCAAAAATCAATTTTGCAAGATTAAACAATATGTAAAAGATAATGTTGTATCGGTGTTGTTGTCCCTATAGTTGTAGTACATAGTGTAAGGGGACACATGACAATCTTGAAGTATTTATCGAGCATTAAAAGGGTGGGTGTGTTTAGTTCTAAGGATTATAGACCCTCTGCCATGTGTGCCAAGACGACAATCCCTCAGTGACACAGCATTATGTCTGAACTTGAGAATTAGCAACCTGAATTTAGGGCTATTTCTAAAACATACAAGGTACCTCAGGAAGGCACTTTTGAATCTGAACCCACCCATAGATGCAAAAATGAGTTTAAGGAACCGAATTTCGGAAAATATGGTTCACCTATAGATGTTAATTAAATTGCCTTCCTGGGGTCCCGGGTATGTTTTAATGGAATAGCCCTTATCATTTTCACTTTAAACCTGCTTGCATTTGATTAAAAGATATAGTCTAATTTGGAAGTTTTTGTAACTTTTCTTAGTTATTCTACCATAGGTTTAAATATATTAGGCCTCTTTTTTTTAATAACTTGGTTTACAGTTTTTTTCTGGAAAAATTACGTCAGGAGGTCGAAATAAAAATAAAAATAAAATTGATTGGAAAAAATTACAAGCAAAATGTTGACGTAGAGGGAGAGAATCAAAAATCGAACATCACTTTTCGTAGATCCCTATCGAAATCCATGTTTAATAGCATACTTTAGATACATTAGATAACCGAGCATGTCTAACTTGAATGAATGACAACAAATGCAGGATACAACAAACGAATATAGCGGGAAAAACTTGCACGGAATTCTAGTCCTTGACACGAGTGAAAATTATTTTTTTAAAAATTTAAAAAGAAAAAAGTGAAAATTACACAATTTTTTTTTTTCCAAAATGGGAAAATTAGACTCGGCGGATCCGTAAACCAAGTTATTAAAAAAAGAGGCCTTATTGATGCAAAATAACCAATAATTAGTAATATATACAAAAAAAAAATTGTCTTAAACTATTCAAATAATTACAACGATTTTTTGTGCGAGTTAAGAACAACCAAATAAACTGGATGAAAGAAGATTGCGGTGTGTCCCTTTAATTTTTCTTCTGCCGTGTTGATATTTTCTAGAAATACAGAGTAAAGTGGGAAGGTTTTGTATTTGCTGTTTTGTTTTTTTTACATGTAGATTTAATGAATGTCAACCTCCATCTCACAGTTTGAAGTACAAGGTGGATGGTGAATATATTACTCTGCTGTTTTTTTTTGAGTCAGCTTATACTTGTATCTTTAAATTAAAAAAGAGAATACCTTCAAATACCTACAAAAAGGCAACTGGGAGCATTAGTTATCTTTTTTGATTTTTTAGTTATTCTATGTCCAAAAATCGTAATTAGTTTTTGGCTAAATCTGGCTTTTAAGTAAGACTTCTTTACAAGAAACTTTGGATTAACTGATAACGGCATGATAAATGTTGCTATATGGACATAAATTTGTGTTCCTTGATAGACTAAACTGCGTAATTTAGGATAAAAAATGGGAGGAGGGGGCATTCATTAGAGGAGGGGCATTAAGTAGAAATTTTACGATATAAATATTGTTTGCCAACAATGAAAATTGTAAGATTGTGAAAGTATGTATAAATAATATACATAAATTAAAAACAAGCTTCATCTGGATTGAGGGGCGTCCGTGGCCGAGTGGTTAACGTCTCTGACTTGAAATCACTTCCCCCTCACCGCTGTAGGTTGGATCCCTCAGGGGCCTAGGAATCTTTATGTGAGGAAGCTATCCAGCTGGCTTGCGGAACGTCGGTGGTTCTACCCAGGTGCCCGCCCGTGCACGAAAATTGCCCGGAGGGGCACCTGGGATCTTCCTCCACCAATGGAAGCTGGAAAGTCGCCATATGACCTTAGCTGTTGGTGCGACTATAAAATCCAATTCAATCAATCATCTGGATTGTGATGGCAAAGAAGAATATCACAAATTTAGTTCCATCAGTGTGATAGTAGGAATATCATAATTTTGAAAGGTAGCATGGTATTCTATGGTATCACGGTACTTAAATGGTGTGAAGAAAAAAGTAAATTTAAAGAAAAATGAAACTCAGATACGTTCTGTGACCCTTCTACTAAATTGCTATGATATAAAATGTAATACATTTTACATAAAATTGTCAGAATTAGATTTGAAAAGAAGGGTACCCTCATGGAGTTATTTTAAAAGTTCTATGGTATCAAGGTATACACATATTGTGTATCCAGTATTTGTTAGAAATTGGCATAATATTCAATGGGTGACCATTTCTATAAACAATAATGTACAACAGACTCATCAGACTAAAAATTAATGGATTTTATAACCTTCTAGGTAATGAAAATGCATTTTATGGAGACTAGGGGTGATGAATTTTAAAAATCATAAGGAAATTGTCAACATTTTTGCATTATTTTGAAATATCCTTTTATTTATGATAAGTCGACTTCCCTTTTTCAATTATTTTATTATATGTACCTGAAGTCATCACATCTATAAAATGATTATTATATTTTAGCAGAGATGCACACTCTTTCATAGATTGGACACTACCGTGATACCATAGAACCCTTGATATCATAGGAAGCCAGTATATATCTGATAACAGTATTTAAACAGTGAAATCTGCAAAGATTGTAGTTTTTGTTTTACAACATATAGAGTTTGTATGTAGTTTTAATGCTCATGCATGTATGTAGTTAACAGTAGTTATAAAGTTAGTCACTACAGCTGATCATGTGCAATTTAGTTTATTATACCCCCACTTTCACAAAGTGAATTGGAGGCTATATAGGAATCGAGTTGTCCGTAACGACCCGTCCCGTCTCATCCTGTCAACACATTTTATTCATGCCGCACCCAGTCCCGTCGCTTAACACATTTTTAATACTTGCATATCTCAGACACTTTTGAATGGATTGTTCCCAAACTTCATATACTCATAACAATTCATTAACTTATGTCCCTCTACATCACCTATCATTGATTGCATAATTGATTACAAAATTATGGTCCTTTGTTTGACTGAATTTTCCGCTTTGATATTGTATAATGACCCGTTAACATATTTTTTCTCAATTTTTTTCGAATTGATTGTTCCCAAATGTCGTACACATAACAACTGATGGCCTTATGTCCCTGTACATCACCCATCATTGATTGCCTGATTTATTACAGAATTATGGCCATTTGTTTGACTTAGAATTTTCCACTTTAATATTGTATAATGACCTGTTAACACTTTTTTTCTCAAACATTTTCGAATTGATTGTTCCCAGATTTCATGTACACGTAACAACTGATTACCTTATGTCCTTCTACATCACAAATTGTTGATGCCTAATTTATTACAGAATCACGGCAATCCTGTAATATTTTTTTACAGAATTATGGACCTTTGTTTTAATTACCGGTAGAATATATTTCACATTAAGAAATTAACATATATTTTAGACATTTATTCTTGATTTTGCCCATCATTGGCTAGAGCAAAAAGGCGGGGGTATTCATCACCTTCGGTGATAGTTCTAGTTTATCTTATCAAAGGTTTCTTTATAATTATAAAAAAAAAAAGCACAAAGACACAATAGGCAAAATCAGTTTTGTTGCTAATTTCCACAGATTGGTTACTAAGAAATAATTATACTCATGTAAACAAAGTTCATATTAAGGAGTATACTGGAATCAGCCAGACTAACCTTATTGTTTGGGGAGATTGTTTCCGCCAAAGGTTTATCATTATTTAAAGGAGCAATAGTAATAATATGTACATAAAGTATACATCACCGGAACTGGAATTTTTAGGGGTAAATAAATAGTTTTGAAAATCGATTAAGAAATAAATATTTTTTAGGTGGGGCTTTTCCCATGTAAACTCCTTGAGACAGCAGAAAATTAAGAAAACTCAAATAACTTCAGTTAGTCTTAATATTTTGCTACAAAACTTTCAGTGTCCGTCCGTCTGTCTGTCCGTCTGTAAAACTTTTTTTTGTAGCGACTACTCCTCAGAAACTACTGGATGGATTTTCATGAAACTTTACAGAAATTTTGCATCTGATGTCTTATTGATCCTAGCAAAATTTCAGGTTGGCCGAAAATTCAAGATGGCCGCCACGGATAAAAAATAGATTTTTAAAAAACAAGTTTGTAGCGACGGCTTCTTGAAAACTATAAGTGATGTTGATATGGCACTTTTTCTAAAACGATCAGCATGACATGAGGTTGGTCATTGTCGAAAATCATTTTGATTCAACAATAAACATGGCTGCCAGCAGCCATCTTACTCGGACCATGTAATGTTAGATGAAGGTCTAGAATTCAATAAATATATGGATTTTTTTCAATCTACAATTAGATATTGTGTTATAATTTGATATATTGACTTTTATTGTACAGAATCTCACCATTGTGGGTCAATACTGTGATTTTGTATCACAGAATGTTTGTGGTTTATTAATGTGATGTTGTATCACAGAATGTTTGTGGTTATTGTGATGTCGTATAACAATATATATTTGTGGTTTAATATTATTTAACTAATACTACATACGAGTGGTGTGCATTAATATTGAATTCAGTTTCGGATGACCAAGGATGTTTCGGTCCCAAACCAGAAAAGGGGAGAATGTGTCACTTTTCGGGCGGAAGTGGCGACGATGAAAAAGTCAAATTCTTTATTTAGATCTGTTTTTCGGGAACTGTATCAACCGAACTTGGAATAAAGTTGTGACTTGTCTGTTGGGTAGTGCATCGCTAATTTACACAGTGCAGGCAAGCAGATGACCTTGACCATGAATATTATGAGTCATTAACTGTGTCAATTTTATGTAGTGCATTAAGACAGCACAAACTTTAATTGGGCAAGGTAGTCTTCTGTGCCAGAACGGTTTGTGGCTTAAACATTCGTGAATTCAGACCCGTCGTAACTGAAGGAAAGTGTGTTTGTTATTGTGAGAGATTTGTTATTTTAAAAATGAGTGCTTACTTGAATTAATTACAGAAATAAAACCAAAGTGTATGTTACTGTGCGTTATTTTGCTCAGATGTATTCAGTTTTAGATGTTTCAAGCATAATTATGGTCTGTAATGGTGTACAATGTTGTGTTTCAATCTCATTAAAATCAAATCCTAATTATGCTTTGATACCCTCAGCTATAGGATCTGACACTGCAATGCAGGTCACATCAGATCGACTTACTTTTTATCTTATCAATATTCATGAGAAGATCAACTAAATTCAACCAATGAATTCGTGCATTTCATATGTACTTCAGATGATGTTCGAGGGAACTAAACAAACGAAAATCCACATAAAGCACATAGTTTTATATCCGAAAAAAAAGTAAAGTCACTGTGTGTTATTGCTGTTGATTGCACGATAAATTCAAAGAAATGCACTAAATGCATGTTTTACAGCAAGTTTATTCATGGGTCATTACCGAGATTATTGCAAATAGGATTTTCTATATAGTACGCATTAATACATTTTGGCCCTATTATTATTACCGGCGAGTGTAATTTTAGTGTAGGTTACAAGTTCAACCCTACGAAGTGGTACTTCTAAAAAAAAATTGTACCGCTATGGAATTCCGTCAGTCTTGGTTTTATTCAGCAAATATTCAATGGTTGATGTTTTATGTTTGTCAATGCATTTTTTTTTGTTTTTTATAAGCTAAAAGTTACGGACATTATACCAAGGCGTAGACTGCTCACAGCATTCGACTAAAACGCGACATACGCAGTGAAGTATACCGATCGATTTTGACGGCTGAAATCTGATTGCCTAATGGTAAGGTCAATCTGACGTGACCTCCAATGCAGTGTTGTCAGATCCTTAGTAGTGTAGAGTATCGTGTGATAAAGGGTCTGATTTTAATGAGATTGTGTTGTGTTTTAGATGTTTAATTGGTGTACAGTGTTGTGTTTTAGACATTTCGAGTATGCTCATGGTGCATACTGTATAATTGTGGTGTGCAATGTTGTGTTTTAGATGTTTAATTGGTGTATGATGTTGTGTTTTAGACATTTCAGTTACATTAATTTTTGTGTGATGTTTTTTTTAATAGACATTACAAGTATATTTATGATGTTTTAATGTTTGTGGACATTTATATATATTTATGTGTCAATGAACTGCATGCATATTATATACTAGTCACTAAGCAGAAAGTGCATTCTATTAAATTGTATTCTGGTATGTAGCATTGCACATAAAAGTACACTTACAGGAATGCCCCGTAGTATAAAATTTTGCCTTTCTCGGAAGTAAGTGAACAGAAATACATGAACAGAAATACATGCACATGCAACAAAACTTAGAATGTTAACATTTCGAAAACAAGCACTTTTTTTTGTGTGTGGCTATGTTTGAATACGGTTCAAATGTACCTATACGAAATTTTGAAAATAATAAATACATTTGAAGTATAATATGGGGGCATTAGGAGTTGGAATTGAGTCACAGTGTAAATTCAACTCTTTGTCATTGTTCACAATTTCAAATTCAATTTTAAATTAAACTTTTATATTCCAATTCAAGTCTCTGGTTTTGACAGTCACACTATAAACTGAATTAATAGATTCATACACCTGTTTAAAAAGTTTGCATCAATAAGCACCTATCGGTGAAGAAATTGACATTTAAAACAAAAAACGTAACATTGCAACTCATGTTTAAAGTAAAACTTTAATATATCTGTATATATTACTGATGTCAAGTATGGCGGAAGTATCATTGACACACAAATAAATGTACAAATACTGCTCCGACCAAAGAATTGTGGCTAGATATTTGCATTCTAGATTTTACATTGATGATTCTATTCATTTAAATGTTTGGGTCCCCAAGTGACCGAGAGGTGTGCATGCTGTTATCTTATTATAGTCCATGTTTTAAGTGTTTTGTTCAGAAGGAGAGTGAAATGTTCTGAATTTGACCTGAAAAATACACCAAATGGCAAATAAAGTATGTCTGTATAGAGTTTACAGATGTTATAGCTGCAATAAGACTATTTTCATGCTCATGAAATAATAATGGTAAATCTTTTTAAAATCATTATTACACATAAAAATAATAAATAACAGTCCTGACTATGTGATGATAACTTGATTATTTTATACATTTTTCTGCCATCATTTCATAGGGAAGTATTCCAGCAACAACAACATCATAGAATTACTGGTAAGTCAAATCTCAGTGGATATGGCCTTCATTTCCCTGTGAGGTCATTGTTCTTATATAACCTAAAAGGATGTGTTAACAGGATGCAAAAAAAAAAAAATTCATTAAGACAAATCTATTGTGCCTGTCAAAGCTTGACATGTGTGGTTTATCTGCTTGTATGACAACTGACAACTGCACATCGACTTTAATAGGTGTGTGCACCATGCATGATGAGTAATGAATAATTCCTGTTGTAGCTGCATTTCTTTAGTGTGCGCTGTACATATATTAATCAAAATTATGTCAACTTGTTGTCTTTGTAGGAAACTATTGTACAAGTGTTTTATCATGCAATTAATAAGCAGATAGTTGAATATGAGTGTTTTGTCATTTAACTCGCAGTTTGTGGTTCAACTTGCCCCGCGTGGGTTGGGGCCTGCCCAGTGTGGTTTTAGTTCAAACCTTCCGGTAATGTTTCATATATAAAGTGTTACGGAAAACTTTCTTGCTAAGTGGCAAACAGTGTTAACCCTGACTAGCCTTCACTTTATGTGCAGGTTCATCTGGGTTTACACTGGTCTTTTCATGTGCCTCAGCGGAAGCGTTAGCTCTGCGCGCAGTGATATTGTAGCCAATAATTCCTGCCACCTGTGTACACAAATCACGTGACGATAGCTGAGGCCATGTGATTTCAAAAAATGGCGATACACTATTGCCGTAACCAACAGGCAATTGGCAATAACATCATCACCTTCGAGAAGATGTTGAAAACATTCAACCTGTTTTGGCTTGGGTCATAGATTTAAATATGTATGTAGGTCTATGCTTGGGTGTAATCACTTTATTAAATTTACGCACATCTCAACGGAATACATGTTTGTTTACAAGTAACCAAGTAACCGGTGTGCATGTTAGCTAAAATTGATTTTGTTTTTATAAATAAATTATTTTGTAACCAGATGCCGTTTTTCACACTAATTTCCTATATTATGAACAAAGCAAGTTGAAATATTGACCTAAAAAATATTCAACCAAAAAATTTAATTAGCTGGATTTGTGTGGTGGCAATGGTTACTGTAACAGAAGGGGGAAGTAACCACTGCGGGGAGTTTGTAGTTACGAAGGTGCTGAATCCATGCCTTATTGTTTATCGCGATATAAATGAGGACTGGATCTAGAAAGATCATGAATGAATGAGTGGTGTTTTACGGCACGTCGACACATAAATAGTTCATAGTGTGCGCAAAAACCGATGAAAGACGAAGAAATAAAGTAGTAATGTAAATGTATAAAGATAAAACTATTTACAAATAAGGGATGATATGGTAGTAATATAAAGTGTATATATAATATAAATGTATATATGTAACAACAAATGACCGTCAACGGGTGTGTAAAGAAAGTTCATATCTATCATGGCAACATATAACCTATTTGTGTTGGGGTGCCCTAACACCCAATTCACTTCAATTCTGCTGCTAAGCTGTATTGTACAATGTTGTCTGTTGTCTGTTGTCTGTTACATGTTATTTATTGATTTTGTGATAGCTGTTACCTTTAATGATGGTTAAATAAATATTGTGTCAGCATATAGACCGGTTTTATTCCGATTTCCAGCCATATTAGCCCATTTCATGTTGTGAACATGCATTTTAGCGTGACTGATCCACAGCAGGAATGTAACTCGTCCACGGGCATCAGTGAAATCTATAGGGCGCCAATTTACTGTTTGATATGAAAGAGAGTTATATCGGCAAGTTAAATAATCAAAACAATATTTGTTTTTCTCAGTCATTTTACACATATTCAAATAACCCTCAAGAATAAACAAGAGCTGTCGGAGAACAGCGCAGCTCGACTATTCGTTTTTTCAGAGAATAATAAATTTATAGCTAGTATATACCATCAGAAAACAAGGCTACTACAATGTTGGGGTGGGGTTGGGAGCACAACATAACTATGTGTAAGAATTGACCAAAACTACACAGAAATAAAAAAATAAAAAATTCGAGTTTTGAGTGGTGCGGGGTGGGAGAGGGGGCAACATATGTGTAAGAATTGATCAAAACAACAAAACAACAAAGAAATATGTAAAAAAAAGTTTCAAGTGTGGGGGGAAGTGGGGGAGAGGCGGCGGGCTGGTGGGTGGGAGTGGGGAAGGTTGCAACATATATGTGTAAGAATTGACTAAAACAACACAGAAATATGTAAAAAAAAAATAGATTTTCAAGTTGGGGGGGGGCTGGGGGAGCGGGGTCGAGAGGTGGGAGGGGGGTGGGTTTTGGGGGGAGGGGGGCAACATATATGTGTCAGAATTGACTAAAGCAACACAGAAATATGTATAAAAAAAAAATATAGTTTCAAGTGGGGGTGGGGTGGGGGGTGAGAGGCGGGAGTGGGTTGTGGGTTGTGGGGGGCATATATGTCTAAGAATTGACAACAACAACAAAGAAATATGTAAAAAAAAAAAAAAAAAAAACCATTTTCAAGTCGGTCGGGGGGAGGGGGGTGGTGGGGGTTTGCAACATATTTGTGTAAGAATTGACTAAAACAACACAGAAATATGTAAAAAAAAAAAAATAGATTTTCAAGTGGGGGGGGGAGGGGCAGGAGGGAGCCCATGCCCCAATATGGGTGAAGTAATAAGATGCATAATGCTCTGACAAATCCCAAACCAAAATTATAGATATATAAATGCTTACATGCAAACCTAGATCTGCCTTTATTGCACATTTTATGGGCCATCACAATTTGGGTTCCAAGGGAGCCCAGAATTTGCAGAAGACAAAATTAATCCAACCCTTTACAACATACTATAAGGAAACCAATTCCAAAATTTAGTTCAAGATAATGCTATAAGGAAGCCCATGGCCAAATTTGGTTGTGCTAGGATAAGAAATGTAAGAGATATAGACTTGTAAACACAGCTTACATGCAAACCTTGATATGGGACGCCGACCCCGTGGTGATTACATAAGCTCTCTTATTCTTCAAATAGTCAAGCTAATAAACTACTAAATAACCAGAATATAACATTTCCTCCATCTCCAGCCTGCATTGAGATTTTGATTATGATTGATATCAATTAAAAACACATCCAATATAATTGATTACCCTAAAAAGGTTGTCCGATTTTAGCTTTACTGATCAAAGATCATTCGTAGAATGTCCGTCTATCAGTTCCTCTGTCCGTAAACTCTTTTGTGGCGACTACTCCATTGAAACTACTTGATGGATTTTCATGTTGCTCTTGATGTTTAGTTAGTAAAAGCAGGTTAACCGGAAATAAAAAAATGGCCGCTACAGCTAAATAGAGATTTTAACAAGAAATGTCACTGTGACAAATGCCCCCAATGTGACCTTTGACCTCTAAGTGTGACCTTGACCTTGGAGCCACGGACCTGGGTTTTGTGCGCGACACTTTATCTGGTTGTGGTGAACACTTGTGCCAAGTTATTTGAAAATCCGTCCAGGAATGCAAAAGTTATTGACCCTTTGACCTCTAAGTGTGACCTTGACCTTGGGGCCACAGACCTGGATTTTTGTGCGCTATATATGGTATTGTTGTGGTGAGCTTTTGTGCCAAGTTATTTGAAAATCCGTCAGGAATGCCAGAGTTACTGACCGGACACGATTTAACCTTTAAGTGTGACACTGACCTTGGGGCCACAGACCTGGATTTGTGTGCGCTATACATGGTCTTGTTGTGGTGAGCATTTGTGCCAAGTTATTTGAAAATCCGTCGGAAAAGCCCGAGTTACTGACCGGACATGATTTGACCTTTGACCTCTAAGTGTGACCTTGACCTTGAAGCCACGGATGCCCCTGAAGTGGTGGGGCATACAATACAATTTTACTGCGACTACTTCTCAAAAATCAAAAACGATATTGAAACCTTTACCAAAATGACTGGCGTGACATTTAGTTGGTCCTAAACAAAATTCATTTTGATTAGATGTCAAACATGACCGTAGTGTTATTTAGGATAAACTTTCAGCAAATATTTCTCTGAAACTACTTCATTGATGTTCATGGAACTTTACAGGAAAACTGCTCTTGATATTTGGTTGGTCCTAAGTAAAAGATAAGGTCAGTCGGAAATTCAAGATGGTCCCCAAAGCTAAATATTTAGTTTTGAAAAAAAAACTAAATGGTATTGATTTGGAAGCTATGGTGGCTTATTTCTGTCACTAGATACCTAGATAATGCTTAAGATAATTATTATCGCGTTAACTATTTTGTTAACGTGAGTGGGCATTCTCGCAGCAAGTTTTGTTGGATACAATTGTTGAAAATCAAAGAGAAAAAGTAACATTATCGCGAAAAATGCAAGAAAATTATCTAGCTATCTCGTGGCAGAAATATGCCACCATAGGAAGCTTTACCAAAAAAGTAGGTGTACAAGTCCAACAGGAAATGTGGCTTTTACAGAAAACAGTCAACCAAAAACACGCTTTAAAACAAACAAGAATTACATTGTTAAGAAGCAAGGCATGTGACATCACAAACGGGTTGGCAATAGGGCTACCGCCTTGAACGGTAAGTGGCAAAAAGGCCGCTGGGGTTTTAACCTCGGTTCTATGGTGCACCAATACTCATTTTTACCATATTGTCATCCCAATGAAATGGGACAGTGTAAATAAAGATCTCACGACCAGGTTATATTCTCTAACAAACAATGCAGCATTAAACATAAATCTACATACCTGTATATCCATGCACTAACAGGCACACAGATGATCATGTATACGAATATTAAAAAGACAAGAGCTGTCGGAGAACAGCGCAGCTCGACTATTCGATTTTTCAGAGAATAATAAATTATATAGCTAGTATATACCATCAGAAAACAAGGCTAAAACAATGTGGGGTGGGGTTTGGGGGAGACACATAGCTATGTGTAAGAATTGATCAAAACTACAGAGAAATATGTAAAAAAAAAAATCAAGTTTTGAGTGGGGGTGGGGGTGGTGGGGGTAGTGGGGGTGGTGAGGCAATATATATGTGTAAGAAGCTATGTAATAATTCACCAAAACAACACAAAAATATGTAAAAAAATAAATAATTAAAAATCGAGTTTTGAGTGGGGATGGGGGAGAGGCGGGGGTTGGGGACGGCAACATATATGTGTAAGAAGCTATGTAAGAATTGACAAATACAACACAGAAATATGGTAAAACAAAATAAAAAATAAAAATATTTCGAGTGGGGGGTGGAGAGGCAGGGAATGGGGTGGAGGGGGCAACATATGTGTAAGAAGCTATGTGTAAGAATTTACCAAAACAACACAGATATATGTAAAAAAAACAATAAACATTAAATAAAAATATTCCATTTCGAGCGTGGGGGTGGGGGGCAACATAGCTATATGTAAGAATTGACCAAAACAACACAGAAATATGTAAAAAATAAAATAAAAAAAGAAGGTTTTCGAGTGTGTGTGTGTGTGTGGGTGAGGGGGTGAATGGAGCAACATATTATGTGTAAGAAGCTATGTGTAAGAATTGATCAAAACAACACAAAAATATGTAAAAAACAATAAACATTAAACTCGTTCCATTTCGAGCGTGGGGGTGGGGTGGGGGAGGGGAGGTGGGGCAACATAGCTATGTGTAAGAATTGATCAAAACGCAGAAATATGTACAAAAAAAAATAAAAAAAAAAGAGTGTGTGTGTGTAAGAAGCTATGTGTAAGAATTGACCAAAACAACACAGAAATATGTAAAAAAAATAAAAATTAAATAAAAATATTCTAGTATCGAGTATGTGGTGGGGGAGGGGGGTGGGGGTGGCGGGGTAGGGGGACAGGGGGCAACATGTGTAAGAATTTACAAAAGCAACACAGAAATATGTAAAAAATAAATAAAATTAAATAAAAATATTCTAGTTTCGAGTGTGTGGTGGGTGTGTGGGCAGGGGAGGGGGGCAGGGGAGGGGGGGCAGGGGGCAACATGTGTAAGAATTCACAAAAGCAACACGGACATATGTAAAAAAAAAAAATAGTTTCAAGTGGGGGTAGGGGGGTGGGGGCGGGGGTGAGGGGGACAGGGGGCAACATATATGTGTAAGAAGCTATGTGTAAAAATTCACCAAAACAACACAGAAATATGTAAAAAAAAAAAAAAAAATAATAATAATAGTCTAGTTTCGAGTGTGGGGTGGGGTTGGGGCATGGCAGGGGAGGGGAGGGGGCAGCGGGGGAGGGAGCAACATTTGGGGGGGGGGGGGGACATATATGTGTAAAAATCGACCAAAACAACACAGAAATTTAAAAAAAAAAAAAAAAAGTGTGGAGGGGTAGGATCGGAGTGGGGGCTGGGGGCGAGGAGGGAGCCCATGCCCCAATATGAGTGAAGTATGTATAAGATGCATAATGCTATAAGAAATCCCAAACCAAATTTATAGATATATACATGCTTACATGCAAACCTAGATCTGCCTTTATTGCACATTTTATGGGCCATCACTATTTGGGTTCCATAGGAGCCCAGAATTGGCAGAAGACAAAATTAATTACCCAACCCCTTTACAGCATACTATACAGTAAGGAAACCAATTCCAAAATTTAGTTCAGCTAGGACAAGAAATGCAAGAGATATAGACCTGTAAACACAGCTTACACGCAAAATATGATGTGAAACAGACACATTTTAAGGGCTTTCAGAATTTGGGTTCCATGGGAGCCCAGGGATTACAGGAACCAAAATTACTTAAGCAGCCCTGAAGATAATGCTATAAGGAAGCTAATGGCGAAATATGATTGTGCTCGGGTAAGAATTGTAAGAGATATAGACTTGTAAACACAGCTTACACGCAAAATTTGATGTGAAATGGGACACATTTTATGGGCTATCATAATTTGGGTTCCATGGGAGCCCATGGGTTACAGGAACCAAAATTGCTTATGCAGCCCTTAAGATAATGCTATAAGGAAGCCCATGGCCAAATTTGGTTGTGCTAGGATAAGAAATGTAAGAGCTATAGACTTGTAAACACAGCTTACACGCAAACCTGAATGTGGGACGCCGACGCCGACGCCGACCCCGGGGTGATTACATAAGCTCTCTTATTCTTCGAATAGTCGAGCTAAAAATGACTACTTCGAATAGTCGAGCTAAAAATGACTAGAAAGTCGCACATCAAGTACTCAGTGACTTGGCAGAAGCCATAGCAACAAGAGAACACACCATTAGTCGAAGATTTGTCTCGACTCGGTAAGTAGACACGCATTTCAGTTCTAATTCTCAGTCCATCAAGATATAATTGTGCCTAAAGTATCGCAATCAATGGTAAAAAGACTCGGTTAATATTCACTTCTGCTAATACTTAGCGCGGTTAATATTCACTTCTGCTAATACTTAGCGAATTGAGCGCAGAATCAAAGAAAGTCAAAAATGAAAAAACTCCGCTGAGAATCATCTCGCTAAAATAACTTTCTTTGATTCTGCTCTCAATTCGCTAAGTATTAGCAGAAGTGAATATTAACCGAGTCTTTTTACCATTGATTGCGATACTTTAGGCATAATTATAATTATCTTTATGGACTGAGAATTAGAGCTGAAATGCGCGTGTTTACTTACTGAGTCGACACAGATCTTCGTTACTGATGATCATCTCGTGCACCTGCTGATGAGGGAGACAGGTCGTTTCGCCCACCGGTCGTTCCGCACCTGGTCGTTTCGCACATAGTCGTTTCGCCCACCGGGTATATGTATATAGTAATAAATGTATGGCACTTATGGTTATCATAAAATCGCAATATACATGTATTAGCAGTATTGTTATTATAATCATAAAATAGAAATGTATGGTGATAATGAAAACATTAATAATGATTTGTTGTTGTTTTTAAAAAGAATATAATAGTTTTTGGGTATGACTGAAATGCGAAAAGGGCCCTTTTCGCGAAAAGGGCATTCAAACTACGAAAAGGGCCTGTTTTATGCAAAGTGCGTCAATATTGTTTGGTTTTGGTGATTTAAATGTGAAGAATGTGTAATTATACTTAGAATAAAATAAGAATATACAAAATAAAATATTTTAGAAAGTCTTAATTCCTCAAAAATACGTATGTATAGCGACAATTATCAGCTGCGAAAAGGGCCCGTTTTATACATAGTGCATCTATATTGTTTGGTTTTGGTGATTTAAATGTGAAGAATGTGTAATTATACTAAGAATAAAATAAGAATATACAAAATAAAATATTTTAGAAAGTCTTAATTCCTCAAAAATAAGTATGAATAGCGACAATTATCAGCTACGAAAAGGGCCGGTCTGCGAAAAGGGCCCGTTTTATACATACACTCAACACAATTGCTAATCGGTCACCTCAATAAATTGTAATTAAAAAAAAGGATAAATTCAATTTCGTGAATGTATTGATCGCATAAGAAAGCGAAATTCATTACAAATCAACAAACAAAATTTCATTTCAAACAAATAAAGAGTTGACATCTTCCGCAGGAATGAATAAGGCGACTCGGTAATTCAAAAGTCACAAAATCATGTTAATTGACGTCTGTTGTATGTTAATAACGTGTGTGCCCTCCATCGGCAGCAATCACGGCCCGGCAACGACTCCTCATTGATACAATGTATCTGTGAAGATACTGCTGACGGATATTTCTCTAAACGCGGTTGACGTCACACTCCAATTCCCATATATTCAACTGCTGAGGTTAGGCCCGTACCTTTCGTTTTAATAAGTCCCAGATATGCTCGATTGGGTTTAGGTCAGGACTTTTACCGGGAAAAGGGATGACTCGTATGTTATTGGCCTGTAACATTGCCAATGTTGCTCTGGCGATATGGCACGGAGCGTTGTCTTGGACGAGTTGCATGCCACGGTTTGCAGCAATGTGTGGTATAAGAACAGGTTGAATGATGTCCGTCTGATATCGTCGTGCATTCATGTTGCCTTGTATGGACACGATCGGTGTTTTGGTGTGCATCGAAATGCCCGCCCATATCACAATGGATCCTCCCCCGAACTGGTCCGCCTCAAGAACACAATTGGCGCTGTTTCTCTCACCACGTCGGCGATAAATGCGTTTGCGGCCGTCGGCACAACGCAGTGTAATCCTTGTCTCGTCGACGAAAAGAACATTCGCCCAGTCGGCCCTGGTGAACCGTAAATGTCGCCTAGCCCAAGCTAAGCGAGCTTGGCGGTGTCTTCTCGTTAAGATAGGACCTTTCCGAGGTCGACGGCATCGAATTCCGACGTCACGTAACCGGTTTCGTACGGATTGAGTTGATACACGACGGTCATGAGTGTTCCTCGTATGCTAGATGTCGTTGTAGCTGGTAGAAAACGATCACGGAGATGTGATACGATCATGTTTCTGTCCTGCCGTTGTATTGTCACCCCTTGTTTGAACCGTCGGGGTCGATCAGCCACACTTCCGGTTTGGTTGAATGTCGCCCAAAGAGCTTGGATGGTGGATAGCCGCCGATTGAAAGTTCTTGCCACTTGAAATAAAGTTAAAAACGGAAAAAGCCACAAAAATAATAGCTACAAATAAATGGTATCGATATTCTTTCGAAATTTCAAAAAATAAAACTCACCTGTCGTAAAAGTGTCCCGGCCTGTAACATTCCGACAGCTCGGCCGCGTTCCTCTTGTGTTATTCTCGCCATGGTATGTGTTTTTCAAGTAGGAAAATCATCAGCAATGACAAACGTGTACATGAACACGTGCATATTGGTGTCCATGCCCTGCATGTGCAAAATGTGCTATATTGGTCAACGCGCCTAACACGGTTAATTTGACCGCGAGCCGGCCAAAAAAAATCAATAATTAGTTGCAGTTCCTCTTCAAATATCGATATTTAAAATTTCGTGTGAATACATGCATTATTATAAAAAATAGTAATACAATATATACTGACCGATTAGGAATTTTGTTGAGTGTAGTGCATCTATATTGTTTGGTTTTGGTGATTTAAATGTGAAGAATGTGTAATTATACTAAGAATAAAATAAGAATATACAAAATAAAATATTTTAGAAAGTCTTAATTCTTCAAAAATACGTATGTATAGCGACAATTATCAGCTACGAAAAGGGCCGGTCTGCGAAAAGGGCCCGTTTTATTTATTATAAATATGTTTATGTAATAAAGTGATTTGTTTCATGTAACTTTTTTTTTCATCAATAAAAGTAATAAAAAAATGTGTGCTTTTCAAAGAAACTCAAACAATAAGTATCTTATTAAACTTATTTAATTCAAAGTTATGCACTAGAAGCGAGTCACATACACTACGAAAAGGGCATATGCATGACGAAAAGGGCCGTACATAGCCGTTAACGAACGCGGAAAGGACATGAATAAATCAGTAACTAGCAAACAATATATTTTAAAGGTGATGTTTAAATGTATTAATATCAATAGACCTGTTTTTGATACTTTTTTTATTTTATAAAAATAATGTTTATTTAAGTCGGAGTGTTGTACACCCGGTGAGATCGTAAGATCCCCCTTCCCGACTGCATTCACCTTACCCTGTTTGACGTAACACTTATTACTAGACACATCTGGTATGGCAGTCATGCAGATTTTGATTGGTGATTCCTCATCTGTAGTCTGGAGATCAACTTTCTGCATTTTCTGGTTTGTGCTGACTAGCGGAACAAATTTAAGAGATTAGGTATCCAAGATAAGCGTTTTCGCGAGAAGAGTCCGTTCTTTTTTGGAGGACGAAGGTTACTCCACATAATTGTCAACGTCGACTTGTCAGGGTCTACAAAAGGGGGTCGGAATACTTGATTTATGTTGCGGAAGTTGTAGTTGTCAGTGCCATTTACCCCTGGGTACACAACATTAACCATGGACTTCAGTAGATTTGACATCGCCAGAATGTTCCACATAGACGCCCACTGTCCCCGACGTGCGCACTCCAGGCAGTCTGTGTCGTAGTCCGACTTTGATACATTCTGACATCTGAAGTGCGCCCATGTATTATTTTGTATTTTTAAGTATTATTGCAAAACGACAGTACAATGATGTATTAATTATCTTGATATTGTCTGGTAAATCACCCGGTCAATAGTATTTCCATAGTCTATTTCTTAAGTAAATATATTAGAAGTAATCTTAAGTAAGTATATTAGAGTAAGTATATTAGAGTAAGTATATTAGAAGTAATCTTAAGTAAGTATATTAGAAGTAATCTTAAGTAAGTATATTAGAAGTAATCTTAAGTAAGTATATTAGAAGTAATAAGTGATATTAAAAAAAATATCACATCGCGCTGTTTCGGTGACGTCATCGGCTCAGTATGGTGAAATTGCTATTTTTAACTCATCATAACTTCAAAAGTACTTGACCGATTTCAATAAACTACCACTCATTTTCTTAGTTACGTTATTTCCGATCCAACGATATAACATTCATAGCAACTTTTAGGGAAAAAAATGTTGTTTTTTTCAAAAAAGGTATCTGGCAAAGTGAAATCGGTACTGAAAATGAATCTTGTTTTTGCCCGAGGAGATTTCGGTATAAAGCAAAACTGGTATACAAATATAAATTTAGAAGAAAAAAAAAAAAATATTGGGATTATTTTCCAGTCATATATTTAAATTTTATTCAAAACATTTGTTCGGTATAATAAAATAAACATTGCATCCTAGTGAGGGTGACAGTGGATATTGTCAACATTCGGAAAAATAATGACAACCTCGTCTTCGCCTCGGTTGACATTATTTTCCTCAGGTTGACAATATCCACTGTCACCCTCACTGGGATGCAATATTTATATACTGTTCACCGGTAAACAATTTTTACTGTTACACGATTGTGACGTCACGGGAAATATAAAAATAGGTTTTGTTTTTTTCCAATTACGACGCTTTGCGCAGACGCTTATTAAAAATTAAAGTTTAAGTTATTTCAATTGTAAGACGCTTGGTTTACCAAACGACAATAAACATTTTGTTACTTTAAATCAAAATAGAATAAAAAAAATAATTGTTATTGGGATTTTTACCCCCTCATATATTATAATTTTAATCAAAACAATTTTGTTCGGTATAATCATGGATTTATATGTACATATAAATCCATGGTATAATAAAATAAATATTGCATCCCAGTGAGGGTGACAGTGGATATTGTCAACCTTCGGAAAAATATTGTCAACCTCGTCTTCGCCTCGTCTTCGCCTCGGTTGACATTAATTTCCTCAAGTTGACAATATCCACTGTCACCCTCACAGGGATACAATATTTATATAATGTTTGTGGCCAAAATTGAGCTTGGACAATGGTGGGCGGGGTTTAGCGATTTGTACGGATCTATGTTGGGGAATGTTGACCACATTGCGTTACAGTTCAAGTGTTTTTGAGTTTGTTTTCCTGACTATTTATTGGTATCATAAACATCGAACATGGTTTGTGAAATCATTTTTTATTTCTTTATTTGATTTTATGCTATAAATAGTAAAAACTTACTGAAACGGCGCCCCTTCAATCAACCCGAACGGTGATAAAACGTGAGATACCACACTGCTATATTAATTACTAGTTCCATGGTGGTGTTCCAACCAGTCATCAGTGACTCAATGTCATTTCCTTCGTGTTTGGCAGTTTGGCATTATAAAATGCCAGGTATTGACAGTTGTCATTCAGTCATGCATGTTTTTCTGTTTCTTAATAAAAGGTCAAACTCGCATCTGTCTTTCCAACCATTTAAAAAAGAAATACTAACGATGACTGGGCTTATAGTTACACCCTAAGTCATGAACAGGTAAATCAGATTGGTTAATTAATGTGTATTTCGGTTAAAACGTTTTGTCAAAAATGATGTTTTGACACACTGGTGACGATGAGGAAGAGTTCGTTTGTTTTGAATTGAATTGAATTAAATTGGGGTTTTAAGGCGCACCAACACATGAAAGGTTATATGTCGCCTAACAGGAATGAACATGCCAGGCTCATCCTCCATGTACATCGAGATAAAATATGGAGAATGGGCCTAGAACCTTCTCAGCTGCAGAACTGCATAGTTGTTGCAAATTCTATATTGTAGACACTCCTTTTACGCTGGAGCCACGTTATTGTTTTCCTGGATTTGAGCGAGATGGCACCTGTAACAATGCAGGTGTCATGATGAAGACCTTTAATGAGCATGAACAAAAAATGATAAAATGAACATGAATTTGTAGGGTTTTTACCCCTATTGCCTACCCCTCCAACGGGATCTGCAGTGACCCTATTCTTTGCCCGGAACCACACGGGGCCCCGGAAGTTTTGATTCTCTCCGTGTTTTGTGCTATGCATTTTTTTTGTAGTCAGAAGTTAATTTTGTCATTACGGATATCATAATTAGTCTTTCTAACAAAATAAGTTTAAAGGGACATATGGCAATCTTGCTCCTTTTTTTTCTTTTTTCTTTGAAACGTTAGTCTTTCTGAAAAAAAATAAGTTTAAAGGGACACAGACATATTAATAAAATTTGTTATTAGGTCTGTGATTATATGTAAGCAGGTTTAAAGTCAAAATGATACTTGAATTAATAAACTGAGACTCTAATTTTAATGAGTGATAAAATCTTCAAGATTGCCATGTGTCCCTTTAAGGTATATAGCATTCATGATATTTTTGTTAAAGGTGGGAAATTAGGATTTATATGCATGTATGTTTAAATATTTCTTGAAAAATGGTTATTTTATGAACGTTTATTTTATAAATTTACATTCACTTTATACTTTTCGTTGACAAAAATATTGTGTTTAATTTCAAATAAACTTCACTTTTCAATTTGGTGTGACTATTACACATCCAATGTTTCTCTATAGAAAATGGCTATTCCACTTCATTTTTCAAGGAAGTGCACGCGTTGTACGCACTACACGCACGCATTGCACAAACTGAAAGCACTGCGCACACATCCGGTTTGTATCAATAGAATATAAGATTATTGCATACCGGATAACATTATAAGAATCTTTCAGAGGTATCCGGTGAAGATAGGGAATTCCAACTCGAGGTATAAGTGTTTTTATCGGAACCGAGGCTCTGATATGCAAGAAAAATAATCTACCATGAGTATTCGGTTCAGATGGGGAATTCCAACCCTCGGAAAAAGTGTTTTAATCGGAACCTCGGTAGAGCCTCGGTTCCGATATAAACACTTATACCTCGGGTTAGAATTCCCTATCTTCACCGGATACCCATGAAAGAGTCTTATGTTCCAATCCGAGGTATAAGTGTTTTTATCGGAACCGAGGCTCTATCTTCACCGGATACCTATGAAAGATTCTTATAATCTCAATTCGTTTTTCAGTGAGGTGCACGCATTGCACAAACTGCACTCACATCCGGTGTCTCAATAGAAAATGGCTATTTCACTGTCTGAAATGCACGTCTTTCACATTTTTATCATTATCATTCTCACAATGCAGGTTATTGCTGATAGCGGCGGGAAAATAATGTAAATATATTATATAAGGATTGATTCCCATTTGCGGTTTTAAACGCCGGCAGTGAATGGCTAATTGACCATTACGCACTAACACTCTTCATACACTCTGGTGTAAGATACAACTTTGTGATTATTAGTCATATTGCTAATGTGGGGAGGTTCTTTTATTTCTTCACTGATCTTAGGTATATTTTTAAAGGGCCATAACTTAAGTTGTAAGAACTCGTGGCCCGACCCATTTGCATACTTTGTAAAAAACAAAATGCAATAAAATATGTTTAACCCATGTTGCTTTTTAATTACCCCATGTTTATTTATACCATCTATTTCGCAAACAATTCTTAAACTCTGTCTTAAGGGTGCCCACTGCTGAGGTTTTGGATTTTTGCACTTCCGGAAATTTACATTTGTTATATTTCAAAAATTATAATAAAACTGGCAAAAATAATTATACAGTAACAAACTTATGCCCAATAGGGACATTTTAGTGCAAAATAAATAAAAAAAAAATTAGATTTTTTTTTTGACCTCACATGTTGTGCCCAAAATTGACAATTTTTAACATAAGCCAAAATGGGGGGTAGGGGTACAAAATATGGTATTTCTCAAAAACCATTTAAGATATTCACTTAATTTAAACTTTATTACAAAGACATGTGTTAGCATATACAGAGACAGGAATAAAAAGTATTTTCCTATTATTTGTTACAGACCTATGCCGTTATATGTCAGAGCTCGTCGAAATCTAAAAAAGCACATTTTTTTCTCAGTTTTTATTGAATATCTTTCTTATATGCACACCGACCCCCAATTTTTATTTTTTCATTCTGATACTCAGGTCTTGTATATATTGTAGACAAAATATCTCAAAAAGTTATCTGTTCCTTTATCATCTAAAATGTATGGATCACAAATTTAAAAATGCAATTTATAGTAAACTGGGTGGGGTAATGACAAGGGATGTACTAATTTTTCAGATACTGATAAAAATACCCCAACCCTTAATTTTTCGTCCTAAAGTATGATCTATTACATTAAAAAAGACGGAAAATCGATACCTGTTCTGCAAACCACACTACACACATGTAAGTTGCCATACACAATTTGCAGCTGATTCAGAATTTAAAACCGCACTGTGAGAGTGTATTACTAAAGATTAATTTTGCGAAAAAGTTAAATCACCGACCCATCATTATTTTTCCAGAAACTAACTAGTAATATGTTAGTCTTCATAAAAAACAGGGAAATTAAAAATTCTTACTGTTCTGATATTCACCAGAGGGCACCCTTAACACTCTCTGGGTCATATGTGTAATCTTGGCCAAGTTATTTTCAATTTAACTCTAATTGTATTAGCTTTTATTTTCTTATAATTATGCAAGTAGGTTTAAAGACACATTTCCCAACGTTACTTGGTCATTGAAAAAGCACGGGAAGCTTGAATATTTACAGCCAGCACGCTTCATGGCTGATCAACTCAGGTATATAAATTGAGGCCCGCTCTTAGTTTTTTATTTTTATAGCATTGCTATATTGAGGGTAAGAATAGCTTAACAACACTTTGTAATTTACTTTAATGAAGAAATATATGTTCATAATTTAGCTTTTGAATATAAAACTTATCTGGTATTTCATAATTGTTTTTAGACCAAAAATCAGAGCACAACACAATAAATATACAACATTCTTTAATGTGTTATTATGTGTACTGGTCACAAATGCTTTATTGGGTGGGCCTCATAATCTGAAGAAAAATTGAATATCACAATTTGCTCATGAAATTGTTTGGCTAACAGTGATTTACAGTTACCTATAGAAATTCTCTCTCCCCCCCCCCCCCCCCCCCCCCCCCCCCCCCCACCCCACCCCACCCAACGCTACTTGGTCAGTGAAAAAGCATGGGAAGCTTGCATATTTACAGCCAGCACGCTTCATGGCTTATCAACTCAGGTATATAAATTGAGGCCCGCTCTTATTTTTTATTTGTATAGCATTGCTAATAACTTAACAACACTTTGTAATTTACCTTAATGAAGCAATATATGTTCATAATTTAGCTTTTGAATACAAAACTTATCTGATACTTCTTAATTGTTTTTAGACCAAAAATCAGAGCACAACACAATACATATACAACATTCTTTAATGTGTTATTATGTGTACTGGTCACAAATGCTTTATTGGGTGGGCCTGATAATGTGAAGAAAAATTGAAATTCACACTTTGCTCATGAAATTGTATGGCTAACAGTTAATAAACGTAGGTGCACTGTACGTGTTTAATGCTTGTTACCTTAAAGATTAAAAATTGTTTTGGTCTCATTCTAAATAAAATAGTATTCTAAAATGTAATTTAGAAGTGCCTCCATATATGTGTATAATTTTTGCATGTATCTCGTATCAGCTGAGCTATCTCAAACCAGCAGTTAAGCAGGTCATATAATAATTGTATGTGCCGATTAAACGTTTAGGTTTATTCACGGGTTCTTAAATACCCGTGATTGAATATGCGTTACCGTAATTATGAGTTGGTAACTCTTAATTCGACGTTTCAGTTCTGGCTGGTTAAATCCGTTTATATGTTGTCTATAGAGTTTTAATTCTCAAATAAAAGTAAGTTATATAATTATATACATCGTCGTCGGTAGGTTTAGAAACGGTGTACATCTGTTGTAATATTTGCCTGTTGATGGCGGTTTAGCTGCTTTAATTCTTGTTTTCAATAACAACTATGAATCATTGTCCCAAAAGTCAAAAGTTTAATGACGTCGTAATTAGGACACTAGTCAATTATATACGTGACGTTCTTGATTAATTATCTTCATGTTAATCAGCCAACGACAGTTCGCCGCTTTCAACTTGGAGCCTACGTCACGCACGCGATGGTACAAAAGGAATCGTACACACACACGACTTCGTTATACATCAAACATGAGTTGGATAACGAGTGTGGTGTTGCTTCTTGGCTTGTCTAGGACTTGGGCAGGTCTGTTAATGCCCGGTGGAGGACACAGTAAGTACCGACATGCATATTGTCAGTCTGTTTTGTTTAGTTACTGCGGAATTTTTATGTAAAAAATTCTTTGAATTTGAAAGCCTTTGTGTTGTTTTTTGAGGAGTTTGGACGAGTGCATTGTTTCGCACAAAATGTACGGAATATCACAAATGCTCTTGTCTTATATATCATATACATACATACGATTTAATTCAATTATTTTATTCAGCAAAAACATTACAGCATGTATAATTTATGTCTACTATCAAATTTCGTTTGTTACAAGGACACAGATATTGTATTAAATTAAACTTGTGCAGTTAACATTACATATATCAACTATATATCCAGTACATTTAAAAATACAACATTTTTGATTTTTGATTATTTTTAGTCCTCTGGTTTTGTTCAAATCAAGATTGTATTTTATGTTAGTACACATGTCTCTTTGTCCCAAAGGGGTTATGGCGATAAACAATTGCATAAGATTTGCTCTGCGTCTTTCAGTTAAAACACATTTTGCACGAGGACTCTTTAAAATCTCTAAAAATTCAATAAATACTAAGTATTACGTTTTCAAATGTACTGAGTGTATAATATGAAATACATACATTTACGTGACAGATACACACACACTGGCATGTACTGTTTATCATCGAGATACCTAGTATATTAAGACAATATTCTTAAACCTTAATTATAGTCATTGCATATAGTTACTTATGTTTGTAATATATTTAAAATCATTGCCACAAAACATGACATAGTAAACGCTTCTGAAACAAAAAACAAAACTCTCTTTCATCTTAATAGTAAACACTTTTAAATTATTGTTTTAATTGAAAAGCTATTTCTTCTTTGATGATTGCAGGTAATATATTTGAACATATTTGGTTTTTCAAAATAATATGAACTGATCAGAATAAGCAGTACAAATTAAATCAAAATGGAATTCGTCTTCAATTTCATTCTAATTACACATGATATCTGGCAAACTTCTTCATGTCTTGTCTTGTGAATCTTTATTTGGCATAGCGATCTGTTTCTCAATTGTGTTAAGTTACAATAAGTCTGAAGTTACACTTATTAGTATCAACACTTCCCAGACTTTTTGTAAATAACACATTCAGATATTTGCTATAACCAAAATTATAATTTCCAACAGCCTGTAATCTGTTTAATTCTAAATATGGATACAAAATTGTATGGAATAAACACCTTAGGACGATAATCTAAGGCTGATAATATGAGGCTGATAATATGTAACATGTACTTAGCAATGAATCATTCACTGACTCGTTCTTTAAACAAACGTCACAATTGGATAATAAATGTTTTCAGATGTAATTATAGTTAACGTATCTAGTAATATATAGCTGGAAACGCCCTAATTCACCATACATACCGGCGTTGAGTTTTAGTTTAGAGAATCATAGTTGATATCATTACATGGTCCGAGTATTAACTTTCATACCCCATCCAACCCCTTCTTCAAGAAGCGAAAACTGGGTTGGCTGGGTGTCAATTTTACACTAAGAATTATTTTACAAAATGTATACAGAGGATCTTAC
>JAWPHD010017197.1:0-45878 GCA_037043455.1 Cyrtodaria siliqua | reverse complement strand
GTTTTAAATAACATCATAATTTACCCGATGTACAGTTTACGTCTGCTGCGGTCAAAATACAAATGGCGGATAGTTTGTCAGGGGAAAGTAACTTTGGCAAAACACATTTTCGGAGTTTAAGTATATTTCATATCGATAAAGAAATGCAAACTACTTTCTTTTGATAATGTATTGTATTTCTAAATTAATAAGCATACAACATATTGTGTATATGTGTAGTTTAAATGGCTGATTCCTGGCTTTTTAAGTCATTGAATAAGAGCGCGTGTAGCCACTAGCATAATACAGCAGTCGAGCTGAACATATTAGGTTAGTAGACAGTAAGTAGAAACATTAGTTGCATTATAAATACATTTACTATGATATTAGGATATCATAATTACTTATGAATATACATAATACGATGAGATAACACATTTAATTTCATAATATCAGCAATTTATACTCAGTTTAGGTAGATACCTTTCATTTATTGTGTGATATCCTAAATTTCTTAGCATTAGATAATTTGAGAGGAGTAGGCGACACACCATATTACAATATTAAGACTACTTAAAACTGACGGACACACACTGACGGACGTAACAAAGCGGGCGGATAATTAATGCATTACGATCACAGTCACAGCGACATTTCAGGGAGAAGTACGTGTGGCGGAAGGGCAGGAATTTTCATCAATTTAGTGATATACATAAGTCCCGAGTATTGATGGATATCATATATTTGAATGTAATACATACTATATTTAATGTTTGTATATCTTAAACGAATGAATGGTATAAACTATATTAAAAAAGCATATTAAGATATCCAAAATTTGTCGTAATAATGATATCCATACCTTGATTATATACGACTGTATGTAATATAGTTTATTAAATGATATCCGTAATTATCCGTACTGATATCAGTAATTATGATATCCATAGATATCCAACATTGTGGATATTCTTATATCAATTTACGGATATACATACATAATTAGTGATACATGTATCAATAAATGAATTAAAGAAAAATATTCATAGTTAATTATGGATATCCTATAATGTATGCATTGATATCCATAAAATTAATAATATCCTAATTTGATTAAAGATTTATAGTACATGTACACTATAGAAAACATGAAGTCACTCGCAACAATTAATACAATGTGCATACAACAATTAATACAATGTGCATTCGGAAAGTATTACGTATTGATTCGCCTACAATGGACACTTAAAGCTACAAAGGCTCTATATCACTCGAGTTCTTCTTTATGTCCGCTCATGTCGAAATCGAGTATTTGAGCGAGCAAATATAGCACAGGAAATCATTTACTGTATATACGTCGACCAGTGCACATCGTATCTATACACAGGTTACAGTATTTTTTACAGAAACAAAAGTTAGCCTCTTACGGGGCCCGAACACACGACCTTCTGATTTCAAGTCCGACGCTTTATCCACTGAACTATAACGCTATTTGAGAAACTAGTATACTAGCTACCACTTATTATGAGGTAAAATAACTTGACATATTCGAACGCAACTCAAGATGGATCAATGAATATGTAGTCCATCTTGTCGCACATGTAAAATAACATTGCCTGATATAATACTGTATGTTATCATTATGAAACTAATACTTCGCCTCAAAACAACCAGATCTCGACTTGTTATTTAACGCGTGATGAGTCTGTGTGTGTGCGCTTGTTATGACGTAATGCCTATTTAGTGTTAAAAGTGATACAACATACCAATAAATAGCCGTGGTCTAGTGGTTCAGCGTACATCCTTCAAAACGTACAGGATCAAGGCTGTGGTTTAAATCCCATTCCGGGCAACTAATTGTTTTATCACATATATTCTGAAGCCGTATATTTATCGATGTGACCTGTATGGACGCTAAATAAAAATGTGAAATTGTACGCATCGATTTCTGCTTATATTTCGTCTTTTAGGATGTCGGTCGATTTGAAACTACCTCACACGTAACTCATAAATATTCATGAGTTATTACCAGTTAAAATAGGGACTGTGTAGCTTTAACGGAAAAAAACACAAAAAAAACAACAACATCTATTTAATCCAGCATTGTTCTTGTACATTTCTATCAGTACTAAAAAGGCAACATATCATCAGATACGAGGGAATATCTTTTCCAGGTAGACAATGTACAGCCAAATGACTAATAATAGGTATAATTGCATATTCCCTGTGTCTATCTACATTATTCCGGGTTCGAGTATTACGTCAATGTCACAAACACCTATTGCTTCTAGTGGACAAACACGAGCCTATATGGTTATTGTCTGGTCTGAAAATATCGAACATCACGGACATACAGCTTCGCGGAAAACACAAAATCACGGACATGCAACATCACGGACATACTGCATCATGGACATACATCATCGTAGACATACAGAATCGCGGGCATAAAACATCACGGACATATAGGACTTTACAGCACTAGATAAACAGCATCACGCATATACATCATCACGGACATACAGCATCGTGCAGATACATAATTGCGGACATGCATCATAGCGGACATACAACATACCGGACATACATCATCGCGGACATACATCTCGGACATAAAGGATTGCGAAGATACATCATCACGGACATTCAGCATCGCGGACAAACAACATCGCGGACACACAACATCACGGACATACACTATCGCGGAGATCCAGCATTGCGGAAACAAACATCGCAGACATACATCATCGCGGATATCACATCATAGCAGACATACATCATCGCGGACATACAACATCACGGACATACAGCATCACAGACATACAGTATCACTGAAATACAGCATCACGGACATACAACATCACGGACTTCAAACATCACGGACGTACAACATCGCGGACATACAAAATCGCAGACAAACATCCTCGCGGACATACATCATCGCGGACATACAACATCACGGACATATATCATCGCAAACATACAACATAACGGACATACAGCATCGCGGACATATAGCATCACGAACATAAAACATCACGGACATACATCACGGACATACAGCATCACGGACATACAGCATCACGGACATACAACATCGCGGACGTACAACATCGTGGACATCCATCCTTCATACAGCATCGCGGATATCACATCATGACGGACATACATCATAGCGGACATACAACATCACGGACATACAACATTTAGGACATACAGCATCGCGGACATACAACAAAGCGGTCATACATCATCGCGGACATACAACATCACGGACACACAGTATCGCGGACATACAAAATCGCGGACGTACATCATCGTGGACATCCATTATCCATACAACATCGCGGATATCACATCATGACGAACATACATCATAGCGGACATACAACATCACGGACATACAACATCTAGGACATACAGCATCGCGGACATACAACAAAGCGGAAATACATCATCGCGGACATACATAACACGGACACACAGCATCGCGGAGGACATACAATATCGCGGGTATCCATCATCATCAATAACAGACAACACATCATTACAACAAACAGTATCTATATCAGAGTGAAGACCTGGAGTTGTCGTACCTTCGCATGAACTTCCAAACTTATAATACGATGCATTGATATTCTGTATTAGA
Source organism: Cyrtodaria siliqua (assembly GCA_037043455.1). NCBI lineage: Eukaryota > Metazoa > Mollusca > Bivalvia > Adapedonta > Hiatellidae > Cyrtodaria > Cyrtodaria siliqua. Next base: position 42,250 of record JAWPHD010017197.1, on the reverse strand, counting down.
CACCAAGTCGTGTCAATAATCTCCTCTGTAATACTCGTGTCCTGGTATAACTTCCTCATCCTTTCAGAAGCACCGACCCTCTCCATGACGTCATAAAGACGTAATGACAAACCACGGCTGTCATCATCCATGGTGGTGGCTAGATTAAAACACATATAAAGAATAGTTTACTCAAATGTATAAATATGTCAGTTCAACGTAATTATGACATCTTATTACGACAACTTATTGTTATTACAAGTGGTCTCTATTGCAATCAAAATACTGCGTTCTTTATACTTGATATATATTGCTGATCAATATATCATTATTTTAGATTAAAAATGTATATTATAGGTTATTGCATTTGTATGGCTAAATATTACTTCGAACGAGTTGTTTTGGCAAAGGACGACGAGCTTGCGAGTCGTCCTGCGCCAAAACAACGAGTTCCAAGTAATATTTAGCCATACAAATTCAATAACCTTTTTATTGTATACTTTCATATTGTCTTTGATCAATGTTAATTGTATGACTATTACTTTTCATTTTATTTGTGTTACTTTATAGCTTTTGATGGAATTCCTATCTTGCCATTCAGTTTCATTTTGTGTGGATGATTATTTTGCGCGAAAATGACGTCGACGTCGGATGACGTCATTAAAAACAACAAGCGATTTTCTGAAGTTTGTTTACCATTCGATAACGTTAAAAACAGTGGGTGAGTGACCATTTGAATTATTTTATCAATTTTTGCCATAAAAGGTTGAAAAAAAAACTCGCATTTTTTTGTTGACACTATAGAAAGGATTCCGTTATTTTTATTTGAAAGTAGTTCCTTATTTCTATTTCGCGGCTCTTAGCAAGCACGAGCAAAAGCTCCCGTGCAATATCAATGCGTGTAATATCGTAGAATACTGCACGCTTAGCTCAATGCAAACTAAACGGGACAATATGAAAGTATACAATAATAGAAAATATTTAAATGTATAGGTATCAATAATAATTGCAACTGTGTTATCGCTCAATTTAAATAACATGTGTTTTATACATTTTGCATAATTTTATATTTCTCGGTAAATTTGAATCATATTCTATTTCTGTGATACATGTGTACAGTATACTATTCTATTTCAGCCATATATTTGTACATTGTATATTTCTATGATGCATTTGAATTATATTATATTTCTGTGACACATTTGTGTACTAGTGTATTTCTGTGATACATGTGTATACTATTCTATTTCAGCCATATATTTGTATATTGTATATTTCTATGATAAGTTTTAATTATATTATATTATAGACACATTTGTATAATATCTATTTCTGTGATACATGCGTATACTAAAAATTTCAGTGGTACCTTTGTTTACTATTATATGTCCGCGATACATTTGTATACTCTTATATTTTTGTGATACCTTTGTTATTTATTATATTTCTGTGATACATTTGTTAACTGTTATATTTCTGCGATACATTTGTGTAGTCCTCATTTCAGTGATATATTCGTTAACTGTTTTATTTCTGTAATACATTATATACTACTGTATTTCTGTGATACATTTGTTAACTATAATATTTGTGTGATACATTTGTATACCATTATATTTCTGTGATACATTTGAATTGTATTATAATTCTGTGATACATTCGTTAACTGTTATATTTCTGTGATATATTTGATATGATAGCTTTGTATACATTAATATATTTTATTGACACATTATGTCAACTATCATATTAATGTGACACATGTGTATACTATTATATTTTGGTAATACATTTGCATATTAGTATAATTCTGACATTTGTGACCTATAATAGTTCTGTGATACATGTGTATACAATTAACTTTCTGTGGTACATTTTATGCTATTATATTCATATGATACATTTCATTTGTTTATTATTATTTATTCCGTGATACATATGTTTATTATTATATTTTATGTGACACATTTGTTTAACATTATATTTTCTGTGATACATTAGTTTAACATTTTATTGTATACTTTCATATTGTCCCGTTTAGTTTGCATTGAGCTAAGCGTGCATTATTCTACGATATTGCACGCATTGATATTGCACGGGAACTTTTGCTCGTGCTTGCTAAGAGCCGCGAAATAGAAATAAAGAACTACTTTCAAATAAAAATAACGGAATCCTTTCTATAGTGTCAACAAAAAAAAAACGAGTTTTTTTTCAACCATTTATGGCAAAAAATAATTCAAATGGTCACTCACCCACTGTTTTTAACGTTATCGAATGGTAAACAAACTTCAGAAAATCGCTTGTTGTTTTTAATGACGTCATCCGACGTCGACGTCATTTTCGCGCAAAATAATCATCCACACAAAATGAAACTGAATGGCAAGATATGAATTCCATCAAAAGCTATAAAAATAACACAAATGCAATGAAACGTAATAGTCATACAATTAATATTGATCAAAAACAATATGAAAGTATACAATAAAAAGGTTATTGAATTTGTATGGCTAAATATTACTTGGAACTCGTTGTTTTAACGCAGGACGACTCGCAAGCTCGTCGTCCTTTGCCAAAACAACTCGTTCGAAGTAATATTTAGCCATACAAATGCAATAACCTAAAATATTTACTGTGATACGTTTGTTTCACATTATATTTACTGTGATACTTTTGTTAACATTATATTTCATGTGGTACATTTGTTCAACATTTTCCTGTGATACATTTGTTTAACATTATATTTCCTGTAATAAGTTTGTTTAAAATTATGTATTCTGTGAAAAATTTGTTTAATATTATATATCCTGTGAAACATCTGTTTAACATTATATTTCCTGTGATACATGTGTTTATCTTAATATTTACTGCGATACACATTTGTTTAACTTTATATTTCCTGTGATTAGTTTGCTTAGCACTATATTTCTATTGATATGTGGGTTTAACATTATATTTCCTGTTATATATTTGTTTAACATTATATTTCCTGTGATACATCTGTTTAACATTACATTTCATTTGATGCATTGTTTAACATTATTCATTGCACCTCGCACACAATCCTAGGAATGTCATTGGATTAGAACAGTCACATGTTGATCCACTATTATTATGCAATAAATCAGTTATTGGGTGTGTTACTGACCCCCTACAGAAATATGAGGGGTCAGTCAGATATATAGGGGGACTCGGCTATCGCCTCGCCCCTTATAAATCTTACAGAGCCCACATATTTCTGTAGGGGGTTAGAAACAAACCCAGTAACTAATAATGTCCTGTGATACGTTTGTTTAATATTATATTTTCTGGGATACATTTGGTTTAACATTATAGTTTTGTAATATATTTGCTGTGATACATTTGTTTATTATTACAATACATTTGATATATTTGTTAACATTACATTTTCTGACAATCAACATTTATGTTTTGAACTATATATATAAAATTATATATATATATATATAGATGGGGAAAAAAACATGTATACAGTGCTACAGTTTATAAAAAACCAAGCGCTTTCGGCTTCATCAGGGGTACACAAACACGAACATAACAAATACGAAACAAAAAAAACACTAAAATACACGGCAGTTTAAATAAAACTCTTTAAAAAAAAAACTTATCGTTTGGCAGTGTTGTAGTTTGGGTTTGGGTTTTTATAAACTGTAGCACTGTATAAATGTTTTTTCCCCATCTATTAATTTGTTCCAACATGTTCGTATCCCCTCGGGGATCCAGTGCTTTTTGAAAGGTATTTTGTAGATGTATGTATTTTCTCACCCTTATATATATATATATCTGCTTTATATATATATAAATAATAATGATTTTGGCAAAAAAGAAAGGTTGTGTTATTTAAATATATGTAAATAGAGACTTTATGTATTACTACATCGAGAATATACAGAAATGGATGACATCGCTGAGCAGAATTCGATGAATTTCGCAAGGTTGAAGAAACTGTATGAAAAGAAAGCACGATATGGGAGTCACCAGGAGTTTTTGTCATCGTGTATACAGAGAGACATTATACCAAAGGGATTTCAAATCAAGTGGAAACTCGGGTTTGATGCAAACGGTTGTGAAAACTACAGAGTTGTCGAAATTTTGAGAAACTCGTCGCGTCAACTGTTGCATGAAGTTGTCTTGGCGTGCACAAGACAAATCGGCATACTGGAACGACGTATCGGTAATTTAAGAGTAGGACCCCAATGGCCAAATATAACGTTCGCGCCGTACCCGCGACCAAGCGACGTCAAGACTCCCACGTGTAAACATCATGACGTCATTTCCGTTTCTGTGTATATACAACAAAGAACTCCGCTGAAGAAGACCGCAAGGTCAAAAGCTATGGCAAAAAAGACAGATTTTGTTATTTATATATATATATATATATTATAGTTTTATTTTAAACGATTGCGGCATCATATTGCAAATCATTAAAGCGATATTTTTTCTCTCCATGGACATTATTGGTTAAAACAAATTAAATATAAATATTATAATCGCGTTCAAAATAAAAAGAATAACAAGAACATACACACAAATAATACTGTGTGATGGTACTGAATATAAATAAAAGGACCACTTAAAACATGTATCTAACGTCATGAACATAGTATTAGATTATGTCTTGCGTTTTATTTCATCATTTAATAATTACGAACAAATACGATCTGAAACGAATTCTTTCAAGACGATAAGTTTATCCGAATTACTGAAAAAAAGTTTGAGCCGAAAACGTTCTAAAATGAACATGAACGTTTTTCATAAGTTAAAGTCATTCTGGACGAAAGGCTTAGTCCCGAATACTACAGTGCTACGTTGAGGGTACTCACGAACGCTACATTGTTGGTCTAGAGACACTCAGTTGTGGTCTACGGTCTCTACTTATAAAGCTTCATTGTGAATCTATGATATTGGTGTCGCTTAATTGTGGTCTACCGCCTGAACCTATAAGCGCTACATTGTTGGTCTAGTATATAGTTACCACTATGTTATACTCTACGGTTCGTACTTAACACTGTTGGTCTAAAGTAACGGTGACGCTATATTGTGGTCTACGATTCGTACACTTAAAACAAAGATGTTTGTAACTTCTTGCTATCATTTCCTGTAACACGTTTGACGTCCGACGGTTCCAGTTGGTATGTTTATTTATCACATAACATGTGATGTGGTAGTGTAATAACACCATTTAATATTTTCGATATTCCACTTGTGGTATAACATAACGTTAATGAAGTCATGGACTTCACGTTAATGTACGTTTTCTGACGTAATGTGACGTTATAAGTTATGTAAGAGCCTCGCAATATATCATTTTGCCAACTCGTTTAATAAATTCAATAATGAATGAGCACTCATGTAAGATCCTCTATATACCACACTCTGAAGAGTCATGAAATGGCTCCTGTGTATGAAGTGGACTGATGTGTTAGAGTGATACATCCTGGAGTACGGCTGTATTATAATTATAGGTATGGGTGGGTTATTAATGATATCTACTTACGCTGGTTTATCTGTGTTTACAACTGTATGAGCCGAATCTACTAGTTTCATCTGAAATCATCCGTATTATTGCCATATTCTTGAGGCTGGCCGATATCCTACGGTGGTATAACATTCGGACAGCGGGGAGGAGAAATATAGAAAGGTTGTTCCAATCACGTATACCACCACCAAGGCTCCATTTAAGTGCGGATTATAGGTCCGATGTCTTATCCACTGAACTACCCAGGTCGCTTACTTTTGTTATCTATAAAATATGTAATTACCTCCATGTTAACCAAAACGAATAACTTTTATTACATATTATAAGCAGAATATATAAGTGCTTCGTTTTCTTGGTATTTTAATTTATAGACATTTAAAATAAGAACAATACCAAGCTTCGATGACAGTCAATAAATTCATCAACCCAACTAGTCTCAGGATATTATTTAGGGCTAAAGATATAAATAGAGGTTGTAATATAAAAGAAATGTTCAAAATATTCTCCATTCTCATGCCCTACTATAACCACGCTTGTTCGCGTCTTCGCTCCTTCTTCGCTTCTTCGCTCGCTCGATCCTTCACCCGTACACGAACAGGTTACTCGCAGTATTTCTTTCTATACTGTCTTAATTCACATAGATCACACTTACCTGTAAAAGAAAACAACTTTCTACCAAACAACTGACAGGAAGAATTACCAAGCCTCACGGTTTTGCATTAGTTAATCTTTTACTAACACTCGTTGTCTTGCACGTGTACACTTCTTACTAACCCTCGAGGTCTTGCATGAGTACAACTCCTACTAACCTTTACGGTCTTGCTTGAGTTCAATTCCTACTAACCCTCACGGTATTGCATCAGTACAAATCATACTAGCCTTCGTGATCTTGTATGAGTACATCTGCTATCTCTCGTGGTATTGCATGAGTACAACTCATACTAGCCCCTACGGTTTTGCATGAGTACAACTCCTACCAACCCTCATGGCGTTGAATGAGTACAACTACTACTAACCCTCACGGTATTGTACGAGTACAGCTCCTACTAGATATTAAGGTCTGGAATGCGTACAACTCCTACTAGCACCATGGTCTGGCATGAATACAACTCCTCCAAACTATTGCATGAGTACAACTCCTACTAACCCATACGGCCTTGCATGAGCACAACTCCTACTAACCCTCATGGTATTGAATGAGTGCAACTCCTACTAACCATCATGGTCTTGAATGAGTATAACTCCTATTATCTTTCATGGCCTTCACGGTCTTACATGAGTACAACTCCTACTAACCCTCATGGTCTGGAATGAGTACAACTCCTACTAACCCTCACGACGTTCCATGAGTACAACTCCTACTATCATACTATATCTCACAATAAACCTCACAAACGGGCTTTAATACAACTCATACTATCTTTCATGGCCTTCATGGTCTTTCATGAGTACAACTAATACAATTTCGCATCGTCTTCACGGTCCTGCTAATCCTCATGGTATTGCATAAGTAACCCTTGCTTGAGTACAACTCCCAAAACCCTGGTCGTGAATGAGTATAACTCGTACTATCTCATGGTCTTCACCGTCTTGCATGAATACAACTCCTACTAACTCTCACGGTCTTGCATGGGACAACTCCTATTAAAACTTACATGAGTACAACTTCTACTGACCCTCACGGTCTTGCATGAGTACAACTCTTACTAACCTTCGCGGTCTTGCATGAGTACAACTCCAACTAACTCTCATGATCACAGTGACATGCAAATACACTTCCTACTACACCTTGTGGATTGCATGAGACAAGTCTTACTAACCCTAACGGTATTGCATGAGTAGACCTCCTACTAACCCTTGGATGTGTACAACTCCTACTAGCTTGCCTGACTTTGCACGGGCCAACTCCTACTATCCCTCACGGTATTGCAAGAGTAGACCTTGCATGTGTACAACTCCTGCTAACCCTCAAGCTCTTGCATAAATACAACTCCTACCAACACTTGCATGAGTACAACTCCTACCAACACTTGCAATAGTACAATTCTTACTAACCGCCGTGGTCTTGCATATGTACGCCTCCTACAAATTTTCACGGTCTTGCATGAGTACACCTCCTACTAACACTTGCATCAGTACAACTACTTCTAACCGTCATGGTATTGTATACGTACAACTCCTACACACCTTTACCGTATTGCATGAGTACATCTCCAACTAAACATTGCATGAGTACAACTCCTACTAACCCTCGAAGTATTGCATGAATATTACTCCTACTAACCCTCATGGTTTTGCATGAGTACACCTCCCACTAACCCTCATTGTCTTACATAAGTAATACGCATATTAGCCTTCACAGTATTGCATGAATAGAACTCCAACGAAACATTATATGAGTAAATGAGTAAAACGCCTACTAACCCTCATGGTCTTGCATGGGTACACATCCCACTAACCCTCGTGGTCTTGCATTTATAATACACCTACTAGCCTTCACGGTCTTGCATGAGTAAAACTCAACGAAGCATTACTTAAGTACAACTCTTACTAATCATTTCATAATTACAACTCCTACTAACCCTTGCATGAGTACAACTCCTACTAACTATTGCATGAGTACACGTCCTACTAACCCTTACGGACTTGCATGTGTAGAACTCCTACTAACTCTTACAAGAGCACAACTACTAACCTTCACTAAGCGTATATGCGACGCAATCTTGTGGCCTACATACTCTACTCATGATCGCTACGTTGTGTGTCTAGTGTTTAGCAGTTAGTTGTGGTCCACGGTTCCTACTCATGAACGCTAGATTGGTCTAGTATATAGGTGACGCTGCGTTGTGGTCTCATGGACACTACATGTGGTGTAGGGTCTATATGACGCTACGTTGTGGGTCGACGTATTCATTGACCATACATTGTAGGTTAAAGGTCCGTACTCACTAACCTAAAATGTAAGTGTATGGTCTGTATTCACGAGCGTTACGCGGTGGGTCTAGGCAAAACGTACTTACACATATTAGGTTGTTGATCTTGGTCCTGTAATGCAAACGCACGAACGCTACATTGTGTCTAGAGTATATGTAAAGTGTACTCACGGATGCTACGTTGTGTGTCTATGGTCCTTACTTAGGAACACTACAATGTGGGTCGAGGGTTCGTACATCGGAACGCTTCACTGTGGGCTTATGATAAATACTAACCCACAACGATGAATTAGTTGCGAGTCTAGTGTCTATGTAAGATGTAATAACGAATACTACGGTGTCGATCTAGGTAATACGTGCTGTCGACCGTTACATTGTTGGGGGTCTAGGTATGGCGTACCCGCAAACGCTACAAAATGAGTCTGAGTATTAGATTCGACGTACTCTCGAACACTAAGTTATTTATTGTGGGTCTAGGATCTAGCTACGATAAACGTACACACGAAAGTTACGGTCAGGGTCTATGTTCTAGGTAAGACATCAGTGCTACGTTGTAGATCTAGGTCTATGTAAGACGTGCTCTCAAACGCTACGTTCTGTGTCAATAGTCTAGGTAAGACGTAAATACTAACGCTACGTTGTGGTTCTAGAGTTTAGGCTATACGTTCACCCGAACGCTACGTTGTTGGTATATAATCTAGGTAAGACGTATTCAAGAATGCTACGTGTGTTTCTATGGCCTATGTTATACATAATCACGAACGACACCTAGTGTGTATAGGTCTAGCTAAGACGTACTCCTTAACGCTAGGTTGTGGTTCTTCTAGGGTCGAAGTTATACGCACTCGTGAATGCTGCATTGTGGGTATATGATCAGGTGAGACATACTAAAGAACGCTAAGTTGTGTTTCTAGGGTCTAGGTTATACGTACTCACGAATGCTACCTAGTGTTTATAGGATCTAGGTAAGACGTACTCCTTAACGCTACGCTGTGGTTCTTCTAGGGTCTAAGTTATACGTACTCACGAATGCTACATTTTTGGTATATGATCAGGTGAGACATACCCAAGAATGCTGCGTTGTGTTTCTAGGGTCTAGGTTATACGTACTCACGAACGCTACCCAGTGTTTATATGATCTAGGTAAGACATACTCCCTAACGCTACGCTGTGATTTTTCTAGGGTCTAAGTTATACGTACTCACGAATGCTACACTGTGGGTATATGATCAGGTTAGACATACCCAAGAATGCTACGTTGTCGTTTCTAGGGTCTAGGTTATACGTACTCACGAACGCTACATTGTGGTTCTAGGGTCTAGGTTATACGTACTCACGAACGTTACATTGTGGTTCTAGGGCCTAGGCTATACGTACTCACGAATGCTACGTTGTGGTTCTAGGGTTCAGACAAGACGTACTCCTTAACGCTACGTTGTGGATTTTCCAGGGTCTAAGTTATAAGCACTCATGAATGCTGCATTGTGGGTATATGATCAGGTGAGACATTCTCAAGAACGCTACATTGTGGTTCTAGGGTCTAGATTATACGTACTCGTGAACGCTACGTTGTGGTTCTAGGGTCTAGGTTATACGAACTCACGAACGCTACGTTGTGGTTCTAGGGTCTAGGTTATACGTACTCACTAACGCTACGTTGTGGTTCTAGGGTCTAGGTTATACGTACTCACTAACGCTACGTTGTGGTTCTAGGGTCTAGGTTATACGTACTCACTAACGCTACGTTGTGGTTCTAGGGTCTAGGTTACACGTACACACAAACGCTACGTTATGGTTCTAGGATCTATGGTATACCTACTCACGAACGCTACATTGAGGTTTTATGTTCTAGGTTATACTAACTCGAGAACGCTACGTTGTGGTTTTATCACCTAGGGTATACGTACTCACAAACGCTAAGTTGTGGTTTTATGGTATATGTTATACTTATTCACAAACGCTACGTTGTGGTTTTATGGTCTAGTTTATACTTATTCACAAACGCTACGTTGTGTTTCTAGGGTCTAGGTCATACGTCCTCACAAATGCTACGTTGTGGTTTCATGGTCTAGGTTATACGTCCTCGCGAACGCTATGTTGTGGTTTTATGACCTACTTTATACTTACTCACAAACGCTACGTTGTGTTTCTAGGGTCTAGGTCATACGTCCTCACACATGCTACGTTGTGGTTTTATGGTCTGGGTTATACTTATTTACAAACGCGACATTGTGGTTTTGTGGTCTAGGTTATTCTTACTCACAAACGCTACGTTGTGGTTTTATGGCCTAGGTTATAAGTACTCACGAACGTTACGTTGTGGTTTTATGACCTAGGTTATACTTATTTACAAACGCTACATTGTGGTTTTATGACCTACGTTATACTTACTCACAAACACTACGTTGTGGTTTTATGGCCTAGGTTATAAGTACTCACGAACGCTACGTTGTGGTTTTATGTTCTAGGTTATACTTACTCACGAACACTACGTTGTGGTTTTATGACCTACGTTATACTTACTCACAAACGCTACGTTGTGTTTCTAGAGTTGGTTATACGTACTCACGAACGCTACGTTGTGATTTTATGGCCTTGGTTATACGTACTCACGAACGTTACGTTGTGTTTCTAGGGTCTGGGTTATACGTACTCATGAACCCTACTTTGTGTTTCTAGGGTCTGGGTTATACGTACTCACAAAGGATATGTTGTGTTTTTATGGTCTAGGTTATCCGTACTCACGAACGCTACGTTGTGGTTCAAGGGTCTGGGTTATACGTACTCACGAACGCTATGCTGTGGTTCAAGGGTCTGTGTTATACGTACTCAGGAACGCTACGTTATTGTGTTACGGTCTAGGTTATACTTACTCACAAACGATACGTTGTGGTTTTATGTTCTAGGTTATACTTACTCACAAACGCTACGTTGTGGTTTTATGGCCCTGGGGATGGTTATGACTGCTGTTTATGCCTTTGTGTGACATACAGACCGATGAACCGATAAAGGACACACGGGTGGACATTTAGGCACCTTTATAGATATACAGACAGCCAGACAGGCAGAACAAATTGACGAAGACAAACAAAACAGTCAGACAGACGGACACATCGTTAGATATATTGACATAAATGGTTGCAATTACGTTTTATCTTTTCATGTGCCATTTTTGACGTCCGACGGTTCAAGCAGGCCCATTTATGCAACACTCTGAACATCCTACGGTTCCTGTGTATCAAGTGCACTAATGAATTAGAGTGATATATCGAAAACTGGGTCTTCCAGCGGGAAATTAACTTTGAATATCATGGGATGGGAGTGGGACCCTTCAGGTAACCAATATTTTTAGGGATCATGATTTGTTTAGATGCAGTATGAAGTATATTTCAACTGTAAATGAAGGAATTTTTACAAAGTATATCCTAAAATGAGGTATTTATAGACAGGTATAATGCATTTTGCAAGTTTACTAGTATTTGTAAGGGATAGGACAGACAGATTAAAGGATAGGGAGTCAATTAAGGAGTCTGAGGTAATTATATTTAAGAATTAAGGGATAGGGGAACTATGTTCCTAAATGCCCTGTGGAAAACCCTATTGAAGAAGGCGTCTGTTAACAGTATTTCGTTCATACTTACTTCATTTTACCGGTCTTTACAAATGTATGATGGTCATCGTCCTGTTAAATCTGAAATTATCTTGACTGCAATCTTCTTGAAGTTCGTGCGAAAGATTTTCATTTGGGTTATACCATCCGGACAACGACCTCGGAGGGATGGGAAATGAAGGACGAATGTTCCAATCAGATGTACCACCGCCAGGGCTCCAAGTATTGCCGGTCATCGGAGCATTGCCTTAGTCACTGTACTTCATAGGTCGCGTACCATTTATTAAGTCACCTATAAAATATATAATCGAATACCTTTTATGATATATTATAAACAAACTTACAAGTGGTTAGATTATATTGTGTAGATCATCTTATGAAATTAAATTCATTAAATCAATGATAATAAATAAATTCATTCTCTATTAAAAATAAATACACGTAATCATCGAGCAGAATGTGCATCGTGTTAAGGGCCACGTTATACAATGTTATATAATTACAAGTGTCTTCCATCCATGCCAATGATACAGTAGGTGACTCACGGTGTTATTGTATTTTTCCCCCTAAATACGATACTAAAGCTGTTCCCCACCCCCCTCTCTATCCCCTTTTGGTACGCAGTATTCAGGGCAAATTTAGAGAGTATTCAGTACCCACTACCCGGGTTAAAATAGTATTCAGTACTCGGGTTATCCATGTTAAATAGTATGCATTACTCGGGTCTAAAATCAAGGAGTATTCAGTACTCACTTCTAAATTAGAGAGTATTCAGTACTCGGGCGGGGTGGGGAAACACCCACATTTAGTTGTGTACAGAAAATGTATTATCTAGTTGTGGTAATTACATGCCGATTAAAATCTCGCTGTTTTGTTACGTTTCGTAAGTATCTAATAAATCAATCAATTACTGTCGTATTTGATTCAATTAATTGGTCATTATGCTCTAGAACTACATTTAACATTTACCTGAAACGACTTGTATAACTCGAGTCGAGATGTATGATTAATTACCGTGCCATTTTCTGTGAACCTGTGGTAATAGAAGTAGATGTTTTATCATATCTTGATCGGGACATGCACTGTCAAACAAAATTTGTCTACAATAACCTTTACACACTGCAGATGAGATGGTACGATTAGGGAGAAATGGTGTGCTTAGTGGTATCTTTTATAATTAGTCAGTCCGGTAATTTGTTTATGTAATTGGTTTTCTTGTTGATTCACGATCGTTCAGAAGTGTACATTTGACCAAATTCAATATGACATACTAACAGAATATAGAATCAAATAGGTATTATATACACTACTCATCTTTTATAATCGGTTACTTTTCAAAGAATTATATAGTTTTTAATAATTCATATTTTCATTTGAAATTTTAACTGGCGTCGCTTAACAAATATTGTTAGCGATTTATAAAACTTAATCTGCCTTGACTGGTCTAAAACCTTGTTGATAAACTTAATAAAATATTGGTTTCGGCGATTTCCAGTTTTTAGTATTCGTGATATTTTCCAAAAACCTGTGTGACCGATTATAAAAGTTGAGTATTGTATATATATATAACGTATGTGGGCTCGTTACTCTCACTTTCTACATACGCATGAATAAATAAGCATATGTACGAATCTTAGGTATCCGCCAAGCACCAGGCCTTCTACACATTCGTTAATATAGTCCTGCCTTTTACCGACACATATTTTCCTTATCGTCTTATTTATGAGTTGTCTGCATAATAGTCATATTTTAAAATGAAAAATAAACTATGTATCTCGTAAATTCGGGCTTGAGTTATAGTTATCACTGTACATAAGATGGAATCAACAACGTATGAAATGGACCTCAAAAACAAAAACCGACGCCGCCTCTACCTATATATGTGTATGTTCAATTAATGATTTATAATTTACTCATTCATACAGAGGGCTATGACTAAGGTATCTTCTCATATAATCATTTTGTTTCCACCCTGATTTGATATAAATACAATGTCTACTCATTCCGTGTGATGATTGTGTATGCGTGCAGGTACGGGTGTGTATGCAATGCTCTAACGACCCGAATAAAATATGGTGAGATACGTGCAAAGGAATCATATGACTGTTTAGCATGAAAACATTACCAAGTAATAGTGAGGTTTTCACTTAGCTGTCGATCGCGATTTAATCAAAACGAATTGTATAGACATTCACGTATAGCACGCGAAATACGTAGACATATTATTTGTATTGACACACTTGGGTCAATGCGACATCAGTATTATTTTTGTAAGTTTGTTTCATGCACTCCCACTTTAAAATACCCGTTCGCAATGGCATGGAACTTAAGCAGATATTCGCGGTAATTTAATTGTGATCCAGCATGCCACGATAATATACAAGCCGGACTTTACTTGTATTAAACTGAAAGTACTATAATAAATTATAAGTATACAGTTAACAGGGTGCAGGTAAAGTTGGGGGGTGTTGGGGGTGTTGGGGGGGGGGGGGGGGAATAATCGATTGCAAAACGCCTGTCCTCGAAAAGCTCAGTTGATAGAATTGAATTGAATTGGAGTTTATAGTCGCACAATAGCTAAGGTCATATAACGACCATTAGTGAAAAAATCCCCAAGTGACCCTACAGACAATATTCGTGCACTGGCGGACCCGGGTAGAACCACCGACCTTCCGAAACCAAGCTGGATAGCTTCCTCACATAAAGATACCTGGCTCCATAAGGGCTTGAACTCACAGCGGTGAGAGGCAAGTGATTTCAAGACTCTAACGGCATGGCCACGTCAGTTGGTAGAGCGCTAGAACGGTAAACCACACCCCGAGGTCGAGTCGAGGTTAAGACCCTATGTTTCACCACCTGTTATATTCGGGTGCTCGTCCAGAAATTGAATTGGTTTTATAGTCGCACCAACAGTTAAGGTCATATGACATTAGCTGTTGGTGCGACTATAAAATCCAATTCAATCAATCAATCAATCAATCAATCCAGCTTCAATTGGTGGGGGAAGATCCAATGTGCACCTTGGAATCGATGAGCCGGTAAAACAAGAATTAGACTATAACCGCATAGGACTCCCGGAGTTTAGAGAAAGTAGGGACTCGATATTTCTATAATGTGTCTGTCTAAATATCTGGATTATAACAAACATATAGAAAATGTCACGTTTCTAGTATTTTTCTCCAGGCGATGGAAAGGAAGCTAATAGTTCATGTTTAGATATTTATGTATAATATATTTACTAACTTATTAAAGGTCCACCGCCATATGCATGCCATCTTCGGGATGGTTAAACTTTTGTACTATTGATTTTATTAATATGGAGTTCTGCTCAACCCGGGGCTAGAGGGCGTGAGCAGTAGCTAGCATATTCACTACCGCTCATGAACAGTCTCAATCAAACCGAGACTGCAATATTTCGTATGTGTCGTGCTCATAACGTCATAATCATAAATATTAATTATAAGAATAGTATAAATTGTTTCTGCATATCATTAACTGTTGATACTACTGCACCAATAATATATTTAAACTTAGGGTAGAATAAGACATACGCGTATAAATGAAAACTCAAAATTGTATGTACACTGCAATTATATGCAAGCATGTTTCAAATCAAAATGATATTGGATAAATAAATCGAGACGCTAATTTCAATGCTTGAAAATAATTTAAAGATTATCGTGCAGTGTTTTGTTTCTATACTTTGGAAACATAACCCATACCGTAAAGATTGGGAATTTTAGCGCGTTTTTTCTTGAAATTGGATAAAAATACATTAAAACACTCCTTTACTAATTGTATCTTTAATACTATTTAAAAGTGAACAAAGCAATATAAGAGAGTTTTGTTCTCAGCTCTTGTCACACTCACGCGTCTTTAAAAAAATGTCTTTCAATTGGGAACTTTTGTCTCAAAATTGGGGGTGTTAGGGAGTGGGGTGGGGGGGGGGGGGGGGGGGAGATATGTTTTGGCATTAGTAATATAGCCCATTAACGGCTTTAAAAATAGCCCGAAAATCACTGTCGTTGTCCCTTTAATACGCAATTACATGTATTACTTCCCAGTTCAAATACTTTGTGGAATAAATGGTATTCCAGTTTGCAATGATTAGTCAGATTGCAAAGATTAGTAAACACCGTAAATACAAACACACAACATTAATGATTGTCTATTGTAAATGTACCTAGACACGCCATCAATGCATATTAAGGAAAACTTATACTATTCGGAATACGCCTACTCGTTATTTACTATAACGAAACCAAATATCGAATTATGTTTGTCTCTGTAGGAAACTAAAAAGCTATCCCGACATAAAAGGTAACCCCTGAAAAAAAAACAGTCTGCCCAAATGATAACCCCCGACCTCCCCGAACAGCAAACCGCCAAATAAACCGCAAATGGTACAAATAACCCGATTTTAAAAGTTACCAGGTATAATTATTTACTGGCTGCCCAAAAGGAAATCAACCCATTGTATAATACTTCAAGGTAGTGTTCCCCTCCTAAAACTTCCCGTCATTATAAGCAGAAAAATCACACATAAAAGGCTAAAATTGGTACAGAGGGCGGGAACCCCCCCTATAAATTTGCTATAGAACACAGACCTAATAACTATTAATATGTCTGTGTATAGAATAAGTAATTTTATAGCATTATTTTTCGAGTATATGCGATTTATACTGCTTCTCGAGGGCCGTAGGCCCGAGAGTACAGTATAAATCGTATATACGAGAAACATATGCTATAAATGTGTTAAAATAAACCGCAGTTATTGAATGGTTTAGGCTCAGACCTTCAGGTTTATTAAAATTATATCATAAGCAGGAACAAAGGAAACCCATTAGAGCTATGGTACAAGTCCACGATATATCTATTACTCGGAGAATGGCGTTCTTCTAGTAGACCCATTCGTCGAGAGGAAGTTGTCCTAGCCCGGTGCAGAATAGGGCATACACGTTATACTCATTCATATTTATTACAAGGTGAGCCATTACCAGAATGTATACCCTGCTTTGCACAGTTAACGGTCAAACACATATTGTTGGAATGTGTAGACTTTGATCCTATGCGTCAAAGGTACTACAATGTTAATACTATGACCGAGTTATTTAATACTATAGATTTTAGTCTAATTTTAGATTTCCTTAAGGAAGTCAGACTATATAAATCATTATAATATGTTCTTGTATATAATTACTTTTTTATATACCCGTTTTCGGGCATTTGTTGATTTACATATATAGTTTATATTACTACCATATCATCCCTTATTTTTTAATAGTTTTATCTTGATATATTTACATTAATTTTTAATTAATCCTTCATTTTTTCATCTTTCGTCAGTTTTTGCGCACAATATGACCTATTTATGTGTCGACGTGCCGTAAAACACCATTCATTCATTCATTCATTGCACATAATTTAGACCCTGCATGTGCGTCCGTATGTTTATCGGTCAATCTCATTAAAATCAAATCCTATTTACGCTTTGATACTCTCCGTTATAGGAGCGTAGAGTATCGTAGCGTGTTAGAGGGTCTGATTTTAATGAGATTGGTTTATCGGTATGACTGCCAAATTGTTATTTGTTTTCTGTCCATCAAAGTATATGCGTCAGCCTCTCTCGTTACAACGCGTCTCCTCCACTCCTCTCCTCACCCATCCCCCACTAACCCAACACGTGCACTATCACCTACCTCAACCCCCACTCCACTCAATTCAATTCAATATTTTATTAGTGATACAGGCCACCGGCCAAAACACATAACATGTATACAATATATTTATCATAAATTTACACGTGGTTAGGTTAGTATGTATCAATGTACAATTAACTAACAATACTATCAATACAATACTATTGCTGTTATATACCAGTACATACTAATCATGAATAAATGCACTTCGTTTAACGAAAGCATAGTAAAGAAACATAGCTATATGTTTTATAACACTTTCATTTTTACATGACATGACAATATTAAACTTGTGTTTGTTAGGAAACTCATAGTACTTTTTAGGAATATATAACGATCTTAAATCATGATATAATGGGCATATCAGTAGAAAGTGATATTCGTCTTCTATAACATTATTACAATGAAAACACAAACGTCTCTCTCTAGGCATACCTACATGCCGTCCTCTCTCTATGAGTAGAGAGTGAGAGGATGTTCTAAAAGATACCATAGCTATTCTAAATTTCTTAATATTTAACACATTTAAATAATTTTCTACAACAAGTTCAGATTTAAAATACCTATACAAATGCAGCTTTGCATTACCCTCTACTTGTTCGCTCCACTTCTGTATATATTGGTCTCTGAGCCTTAACTCATATTGCTTTATAAAAACATTTTCATTGACAACACTCTGCCTTTCCCATATATATCCAAAGCCATTATAATACAAATTGTGCTTTAGTTTTGTTACCCAATTTTCATATCCATGACTATCTAAAAGAATCAACATTTCATAACATTTTTTAACATATCTTGTGCAAGGCATTTTTATAATTTTAAACCAATACTTTATACATCTTTTGTTGGCTGCTATATACATAGGGTATCTACCACAATCACCCATTACTGCTGCATTGCATGCATTTATAGATGCATTCATAAAACGTTTACAAGCATACATATGAACCCTTTCAATACATTCCATTTGATCAAATCCCCACAGTTCTGATCCGTAAAGAAATACCGGACTAACTTTTGAGTCAAATAGTTTAAAATATATACTGTAAGGTATCGGGGTTAGCTCACTTAATGAAGCTAGCATAGCAACTAATACACGTTTTGCCTTTATTGCCAGTGCGTTCGCCATCTGGTACATAGATAATCGACATGTAAAAAACAATCCAACATAATTATAACCACTTACAGCTTCTATCTGTTTTCCATCATAAAACCACTTCTCTGCTCTTGCTAAATGACCACCATTTTTAAAAACAACAATTTTAGTTTTATCAGTATTCACTTTCAGCTTCCATGTATTACAATACTGATATAATAAGTCAAGTTTCTTTTGTAGACCATTTACAGTATCTGCTATCAATGCCACATCATCAGCAAACAATATTAATAATATTTCGACAACATCAGGTGTTAACTGCACTCCATGTAACCCGCTATTACACATTTCTTCACTCAATTCATTAATAAATAATGAAAATAAAATTGGACTGAGAACACAGCCCTGTCGTAAACCTCTTGGACAATCAAAATATTCAGTACATTTTTCATTGGCTTTCACACACACTTTAACGTTTTTATATATGCTTTGTATTGATTGCAACAGTTTTCCTTTAATTCCACCTTTTCTAAGTATTGTAAACAATTTACTTCTTTTTACCCAATCAAAAGCTTTCATAAAATCTACAAATGCCACAAATAGCTTTTTACCCTTTTTACATAGATCCACTCTGCTCTGAAAAACAGAATATACACAATAATTTCCGATCCTATCTTTTGTAAAAATGAAGAAAAAAATCCAAAAAGTCAAAATATATATATCAGCAAAACGTATCCGGTATCCATATTTCGGTCTTACTTTTCAAACAACCATGTGATCATGTTTAAACATTAAGGTAAATCAGAAGGTCATGTTTTATAGTCTCGTGCTAAGCATTCGCCAGTTTGTCATAGGCGAAAGGGAAATTGAAATAAATAAAAGTCATAAAAATCATAGCAAATTGGCCAAACATCGGCGGAATTCCCAACTGATTTTGCCTAATAAATCTCGGAAAACCCTGATTTCAAATTCACCAATTATTTCTTTGCACAAGACGTGAATACCCCACCACTGCACGCTGCTTGCCAATATAAAGCGCCTATGAAAGTGGACTATGACTCCTTGCCAATATAAAGCGCCTATGAATGTGGACCATGACTAATTACAAGGATGTACAAGTCTTGCTAATTGTTTATTCGAGTGGTCGTAAACTCAGCCGACGTCAAATTCTTGTCAAAAAGCGACACCCCGCCTTCTCGCTCAAACTACTCGGCGTTCGCTGTTATTGCTATATAATTACGTCATCGAGCCGGATAACAAATCAAACCAAATTGGAGGACGAAAATACAAATTACAATTGTCTTCTCGATGAGTACTGTCGAGTGCATTTCGGTACAAGACGAGTGAAAATTGAGAATCTCTTGTTTCAGAGGACGAATAATATAATGCAGTTAAAAGCAAATAAACAAAACAAGACGAGCATAACTTACTTTATTAGATTTTATTTCAAGTAAATACCGCATATCGATCAAGCGTACTATATGGGTGCATTTCCATTTTGGACATTCTAAAACGTGGCACCCTTGTTCTTTATTCTTAATTGAATTGGATTGGTAATGTTGTTTTTTATAAAACAAAAAGCATCTTGCCACAGTTTAGCTAAAGCGATTCTCATTTGGCTAAAGAAAATGTTACGTCTTGAGCTAAATTGGCTAATGGATTTAAAATCCTAGCGCTAGCCTAGATTCTAAAAAATGTGTTCTGGCAAATGTTATGTTTTACGATGTAACTAACACCATTACAAAATAGTGTCAGATATTTTACCCCTCCTCCTGTGGAACCTTTTTCAGAAAAATATCTGATAATCAAGAAAGAAGAAGTCTGGCCTAAGTGTATCACATCCTATGTAGACATAGGCGAAAAAATTGGCTAGCTGATGTTTACCCCTATATTTTAAAATCTTTTTTCTTTTAAAACTAAACGATAACAGATTTCAATCTCTATGTTTTTAACACATACAATACAATATAATGAAAATAAATGTATTTTTTATATGTTAGCCTGTTCCCTCTCCTCCTATGGAAAAAATGAAGTAGATAGGGTGTGAAAGTTGAAGGTGGGGAAGAGAGGGGAATCATTTGTTAGTTTATTCTTTCCCCAATCCCCCACCTCTCCCAATTTTTTTAAAACATATATAAATGTAGATAAAGTGTCTTCAACAGGGACACAACACATATGGTCATGGTGGGGATCGAACACATGACTTTTCCATCCTGGGTCCAACGCTCTACCACTAAAAAACAGGCCGTCATTACTT
The DNA here is from genome assembly GCA_037043455.1 of Cyrtodaria siliqua. NCBI lineage: Eukaryota > Metazoa > Mollusca > Bivalvia > Adapedonta > Hiatellidae > Cyrtodaria > Cyrtodaria siliqua. The sequence goes on along the minus strand of JAWPHD010017197.1, from coordinate 21,176 downwards.
GAATAAAAATATTGTTTAAATTATATTGTGTATAAAAGTAAAACTCGTGAAGACGACTCAGATGACACCTTTAACCGTTAACAGTTCGCCATTCAACAAAATATTATAATATAAATATAATTTGAAAAAGTGAAATATATTACATAATTGTACTTACCTGTTTTATCAGTGACTTATTTCAAAATACACATCCGACGTACAACGCTAGTCAATTCACATATTACGAATCATTCTCTTCCTCTCTGGTTTTGAAAACTAATGAAAACATGAACATCTTTTCTATAAATACAGCCAACACCTGCACTTATAAATACAGCCAACACATGCACTTATAAATAAAGCCAACACATGCACTGCATTGGAATTATGTACGGCGTATATATTGTGGCAAGGATGGCGTGCAAGTATGAAAACAAACAGATCGGATGTCCCGTGTCACGCTAGTTTCACACCCGAAGGAAACTAAATAAATTCACAAGTTGGTGGATAACGTCATGTTACAAATATTTTCCTTATGAAGTATTCTAATGACAGGGGGATAGTCGATACCATCTCTGGGGTCGAAGTGATTTTTAGTAAGGTAAAAACTTCTGAAATGTAAAAAAGGAGCTACTATTGATGTTTAAAGCGTTACTTAAATTAAAAATAAATACAACGCTTAAAATGGAGACACGATCTGTTTTGTGTAAAGTTTCAGAATGGAGGCGATCTGGAAGCATTATGATGTCAATCCAAATACGAATACAGCCATCATAAACTGTTTCAAAGTCATATTCAGTTTTGCTAAGGCATTAAAATAGGACACAATATTCATACGATTTAGTTATTGTTGATCAAACAGTTTGGTCTTGTAATACGAGACGGCTCAGCTGGTATCATCAATAGTGGTTCCTACGAATGCTGTTAGGCTCTTTTAAATTCTCATTTTGTGATAAAAGTACACTTTATTTAAATTATATGCTTTACTGTTTACGCGGTTTCTTAAAATATCCGTAAACCGGTACAGCCTCACAGCTGGACAGAGTAATATATATGATATTTGCTATGTCACCGGTGCAGTCTCACAGCTGGATAGAGTAATATATATGATATTTGTTATGTTACCGGTGCAGTCTCACAGCTGGATAGAGTAATATAAATGATATTTGTTATGTTACCGGTGCAGTCTCACAGCTGGATGGAGTAATATATATGATATTTGTTATGTTACCGGTGCAGTCTCACAGCTGGATAGAGTAATATATGATATATGTTATGTTACCGGTGCAGTCTCACAGCTGGATGGAGTAATATATATGATATGTGTTATGTTACCGGTGCAGTCTCACAGCTGGATAGAGTAATATATATGATATTTGTTATGTTATCGGTGCAGTCACACAGCTGGAAAGAGTAATATAAATGATATGCGTTATGTTACCGGTGCAGCCTCACAGCTGGATAGAGTAATATATATGATATGTGTTATGTTACCGGTGCAGTCTCACAGCTGGATGGAGTAATATATATGATATGTGTTATGTTACCGGTGCAGTCTCACAGCTGGATAAAGTAATCTATATGATATGTGTTATGTTACCGGTGCAGTCTCACAGCAGGATATAGTAATATAAATGATATGTGTTATGTTACCGGTGCAGTCTCACAGCTGGATAAAGTAACTTTATATGATATGTGTTATGTTACCGGTGCAGTCTCACAGCAGGATATAGTAATATAAATGATATGTGTTATGTTACCGGTGCAGTCTCACAGTTGGATAGAGTAATATATATGATATTTGTTACGTTACCGGTGCAGTCTCACAGCTGGATAGAGTAATCTATATATTTGTTATGTTACCGGTGCAGTCTCACAGCTGGATAGAGTAATATAAATGATATGTGTTATGTTACCGGTGCAAGCTGGTTAGAGTAATCTATATGATATTTGTTTTGTTACCGGTGCAGATTCACAGCAAGATATAGTAATATAAATGATATGTGTTATGTTACCGGTGCAGTCTCACAGCTGGTTAGAGTAATATATATGATATTTCTTATGTTACCGGTGCAGTATGAACTACACATTCACCGGACGAATTATATACATACACTTTATGCATACACAGTCGGGGTATATAGGAATATGCAAACCTTTCAGTAGAATACAATTGAATTATAGTGGATATTATAGTCGCATCGACAGGTCACATGGCGACTTTCCGGCTTATAATAATAATGATAATAATAATATCTTTATTTCAAGAGGATTACATATTTGGCTACTAGCCAGTCTAACATAATAATAAAAATTATGATCCTCAAACAAAACAGAATATATTTACAGTATATACAAAAGTTATTAATACATTGGTTAACATAAAGAATAAAATGTTACTATTGGAGATAAATTGATTACAATTTATGTAACCGATTAGTATGCTTAACATAATTATTACTAGTTTGATAATATCATTAAAACAAACAACTGCTTTAAAATTGATGGTACATATTAAAAATAGTCAGTATATTGAGTGTAAGAATATACACGATTAAGAAAACTCCTTAAATCGTTCTCATGCTCCATTGAACTGTTCATGCGTACACGGACCTGGAGAACGTAACACCGCTCTGTGCTTAACATGTTGACAGTATCTTAGTTCATTAGGTTAAATATTATACAATTATGGACTTTTCAGCTGTTATACATGATGTGATATGCACCAAAAAAATCATTATTGACCGAGGCGATAGCCGAGGTCAATAATGATTTTTTGGTGCATATCAACATCATGTATAACAGCTGAAAAGTCCATAACTGTTTTATTATATAACCCTCAATTTACAATTATATAAAACAGATCAATATCAAAAAAACAATTATATAAAACAGGTCAATATCAAAAAAACAGGTCAATATCAAAAAAACAGGTCAATATCGCTAGATATTTTTTCTAAAAAATTACTTTTTAGCCAATGAAAACGCGTCTATTTATAGGTTATATAATATTTGTAATTGTACCCTTTTGTTTACTATAATGGTTGCCTTGTCGTGACTACATACCGCGAAGTTTTCCTCTAACACGGTTACATTTAGCTGTATGCGTAATAAGTCAAACATTTCATGTATTTTCCTTAAACCAGATACAACTTAGGTACATCTCATCGGTCTCTTAAATAATCGCATGACTCCTGCACGTGTTCACGTGTTAACCATTAACCATTACTGGGAGACCTAAGGATGTCGCATGCTTATTTCAGTTCAACTAAACATCTATGAACATTACAGTGTCCGTAAGCTATAACATGTTTAACATCCCACCGAGGCCAGTTCAAATATTCAGAATAGTTCACATCATCAAGATTAGAATAATACAGCGATATAAATGATGATGTAGCGTACGGAATTTAAAGGTATTAATAATTAGTCCAAAAAGGTACACACAATCTTATTATTTAAAATACCTCTTATAGAACATTTACAGTATTATGAATTGACCAATTCTCAATTGAGATGTTGATACGTAAAATACCTCTTATAGAACATTTACAATATTATGAATTGACCAATTCTCAATTGAGTTGTTGATACGTAAAATACCTCTTATAGAACATTTACAATATTATGAATTGACCAATTCTCAATTGAGATGTTGATACGTAAAATACCTCTTATAGAACATTTACAATATTATGAATTGACCAACTCTCAATTGAGATGTTGATACGTAAAATACCTCTTATAGAACATTTACAATATTATGAATTGACCAATTCTCAATTGAGATGTTGATACGTAAAATACCTCTTATAGAACATTTACAGTATTATGAATTGACCAATTCTCAATTGAGATGTTGATACGTAAAATACCTCTTATAGAACATTTACAATATTATGAATTGACCAATTCTCAATTGAGATGTTGATACGTAAAATACCTCTTATAGAACATTTACAATATTATGAATTGACCAATTCTCAATTGAGATGTTGATACGTAAAATACCTCTTATAGAGCATTTACAGTATTATAAATTGACCAATTCTCAATACGTAAAATACCTCTTATAGAACATTTACAGTATTATAAATTGACCAATTCTCAATACGTAAAATACCTCTTATAGAACATTTACAATATTATGAATTGACCAATTCTCAATTGAGATGTTGATACGTAAAATACCTCTTATAGAACATTTACAATATTATGAATTGACCAATTCTCAATTGAGATGTTGATACGTAAAATACCTCTTATAGAACATTTACAGTATTATAAATTGACCAATTCTCAATACGTAAAATACCTCTTATAGAACATTTACAGTATTATAAATTGACCAATTCTCAATACGTAAAATACCTCTTATAGAACATTTACAATATTATGAATTGACCAATTCTCAATTGAGATGTTGATACGTAAAATACCCCTTATAGAACATTTACAATATTATGAATTGACCAATTCTCAATTGAGATGTTGATACGTAAAATACCTCTTATAGAACATTTACAATATTATGATTTGACCAATTCTCAATTGAGATGTTGATACGTAAAATACCTCTTATAGAACATTTACAATATTATGAATTGACCAATTCTCAATTGAGATGTTGATACGTAAAATACCTCTTATAGAACATTTACAATATTATGAATTGACCAATTCTCAATTGAGATGTTTATACGTAAAATACCTCTTATAGAATATTTACAGTATTATAAATTGACCAATTCTCAATTGAGATGTTGATACGTAGTGTTATAATAATGAAACCGTATACGCAAATTAATTTTTTACTGTTTATTTAGTAATTTTTTATTTAATTTTTTTTTTGTAAAAAAATAATTTATAAAACACTTCCTAACTATCTAATTAAAACTGACCATTTATTACATACTCTATATAAAGGCTATCCCCATACTGATTGCCCGATACATACTCTTTACACGGTCTAAATTCATGCTGACCGCTAGATATACGTCTAAATTCACACTGACACTTTTTTGTTACTTAAATCCATCAAAAAGTACTGGGTGCCGTTTCACGAAGCGTCGTAAACTTACGTTCAATATTAACGTAAGTTTTTCACTTACGTATGGTGGCTGATATGTGCCATCTCGTCTTTTCGTTATTTCGCCGCGAAATACGCCGAGCGAAAAGACGCCGGGCGAAAAGACGCCGGGCGAAATAACGAAAAGACGAAAAAACGCCGGGCGAAATAACGAAAAGACGAAAAAACGCCGAGCGAAAAAGACGACAAATAGTCAAAACGCCGGGCGAAAAAACGAAAAGACGAGAAACCGGCACGCGAAAATACGACGTTTTATATATTTAAATTCTCGTTATTTTGTGTGAAGTTTTTTCGTTTTTTCGTTATTTCGCCCAGCGTTTTTTCGTTTTTTCGTTATTTCGCCGGGAGTTTTTTCGCCCGGCGTCTTTTCGCTCGGCGTTTTTTCGTCTTTTCGCCCGGCGTCTTTTCGCCCGGCGTTATTTCGCGTGCGTCTTTTCGCCGGCGTCTTTTCGCGTGGCGTTATTTCGCTCGGCGTTTTTTCGTCTTTTCGCATGGCGTCTTTTCGCCCGGCGTTATTTCGCGTGGCGTCTTTTCGCCCGGCGTTATTTCGCTCGGCGTTTTTTCGTCTTTTCGCATGGCGTCTTTTCGCCGGCGTCTGTAACCTGTAACCACTTTTATTCACAGAAACGAAAAAATATGTAAGAGAGAAAATAAAAAAAACCTTTCCTCGTCTGCGTTCTTGGAATAAAGAGATTCGTTTAAGTACATCAGGTATTTCATCGGTTCTGCTGAATGGTCAATACATAAAGTATTTTAATAAGTAGTTTAACTAAGTGTGTTTTGTTGTACATTGTTATTAAATTAGTCCAATGTGACAGTCTTTTAATAATGAGTAGATAAAGCTAGTGTTGGAAATCTGATGAAAATTCATTACAGGTCATCAGAATGTTTAACGGACCGATGTCGATGAGCGATCATTAATCGATTGACATGGTTTCTATATTAGACACCAGTGTAAGCCTTTTTGCAGAGTATAGTGAAGAAAAGAAACACATTACAAGTTTCTTCTAGTCACAATAAGTATGTTCTAGTCAGCCTATTTTCACGTTATATGAAACACCATTCGTTCGATCGTTCGTTCGAACGTTCATTCCATCCATCCATCCATCCATCAGAATGGCAACCAGGGACGAGGCTCCGCCTGATCTCGAGGGTGAGATTTCCCTATCTCACGCGGATAACTCTATCGAATGAAATAATATAATATGCACGTATATGAGGGTATGTGGACATTGGACATATAATGTATGTAAAGATCCTATGTAAAGATATAAAAGGTACGGGACATACAAATGATACGGGGGAATATTGTGTATTAAATGATATATAGAGTATGTAGATATACTATGTAAATATATATAGGGTACGGTGACATAATATGAAGGATATAGAGAGTACGTAGGCATATTACGAAAGCATTTAGAGAGTACGGGGACATATTATGTAAGGATATTAGGGGTATTCATGGGGTTATAAATATATAAGTATATAGAGAGTACGGGGACATATTATATAAGGATATAGAGGGTATGAAACATATTATGCAAGGACATATAGCGTATGGGGATATAGTTATTATGTAAGTATAATATCCACATACCCTATATATCCCTATATAATATGTTCCCATACCCTCTATATTATATAGAGGCTATGGGGATATATTGCATAAGGATATATAAGGTATGGGGATATGATATGTAAGGATATATAGGTTATTAAATGTCTGGTTACGAATTGAATAGTTTTACATTTTCAAAAGATAGTCGGTAAATACAGTGTAACGTTAGAGACTGCAAATGGTATAGGAACATGTGTTAGTGTTTGTTCGTGATTGATTAGTTTTCTTTTCATTATTGAATACAACTCCCAGTTCTCTTATAACTGTTATAACAATTAATTTGAAACATAATTCGTGTCTCTATTTGTATGTTACGTTACCATTACTATTTAATTAAATTAATACTATTTGTATGTTAAGTGACCATTACTATTTAATTACATTTATAATAATAAGAGCATGTTTTTATTTATACCCGTTTGATTTAACTTTAAAAAATAGAATATTTTCTAATATATAATATTGCAATGTTGTCATCACACGCATGTTCCCATATGCATTCTACATTTCGACCAACGGTGTAGCATGAACTAGCAAACTTTTATAAGACACTTACAGTGGTTTAATAATCGCTTTTACCATATTTTAAAAGGTCGTAACTGCCAGATACAACTTTTTTATGAACATCTTCCTTTCCGAATATTTAATAACATAAGGTCGTAAGTGCAATTGTTCGGATTACAAAGTCAAAATTTTTTTTTTTGAAATAACAAATACTTTGTTTTATGAGAAAGCAAATAACAGCTTATGTCATATGAGATTGATCAGAGAATTCACACAGTTGTTACTGTCAGTCCGTTTTTTTTCACTTTCCCGAAAACTATGATTTTTCACTTACGACGTTATAATTATAGTATAGACGTGTGGTTCTTTTCACGAACGAGCGTATGAGAGTGAGTGAAAAAACAAAACACGTCTACCATCGAGTGAAGGATTACCCAATAATCGATTCGGGCTGTTAACTAATCTATTTATTACACTTTAAGTCAGTTTACTGACGCCATCAACGTTAGTTATTACGTCGCAACGTTAGTTATTATTGTGTTCTGAGTTAGTTATTAATTTAATATTTAGCGATTATGAATATTCTTGCATCCATCCACCGTGTAATACGCGGATCCCCGTGAGGTTGCCGGGGTAGAATACAACCACTGCAAACACACCAACACATGCAGAGGTAGGACCCCCACCACTCCCCACTCTCCCCCCCCCCCCCCCCCCCGCCCACCACCCCCACTTTTATTTTCATTTTTTACCATGCTCATTCAAGGTCATGACACCGCGTACGCAAACGTGGAAACGTGGCTCCATTGGCAGCAACTCTAGAAGTTCTAGGCCCATTCTACATATTTTATCTTGATGTTAGTGGAGGATGAGCCTGGCATTTTCATTCCTGTTAGGCGTCATATAACCTTTCATGTGTTGGTGCGCCTTAAAACCCAATTCAATTCAAAGAAAAACGCGGAAAGCCTTATCCCGAATGCAAGAAAATACTTTCTATCCGGAATGTAACGCAGATATCCTAATCGGTATGTAAGAACACCCACGGTGTCGGCTTAAAATAAACACACACATTTAAGTATTTGTATGCTCTTTTGTCAAACGCATTTAGCAAACTAAATCACAGTATGTTAGTGATTTTAACTATACGCACGCATGATTCAAAACAAAATTGTTTTAGCTTTACCTACTGACGTATGCATCATATATTCTGGATTAAATAGATATTTTACTTTAGAATTTCTTATACTAATATACTGCTGATATGTTGACTATTTGAATGAAGCAAACAAAAATCAAAGTGTATACTCGCAAATACGATTAACGAAAATATTCCTACTTTGTTCCATTTCCTTCTTTGCGCACTGACGATAACGAACATATTCTTACTTTGTCCCAATTCCTACTTTGCGCACGGACTATTCCGGAATTGAACCGCGCATTTTGAGAATTCCGATAATGCCGCGCATTTTAATAATTCTTACTTTGCGCAGAGCAATTCCGGAATTGTCCATATTCTTATTTTGCGCATAACATATATAAACAGTGGCATAATAAGCATGAAAACAAAGCAATTGGGTTGGACTACAAGTTATTCCAACATTAGTTACAGTCCTTCCTACAGCGTTACATGTTACGTTTATTAAACTAAAATGGCCGGGTTAACAAATAAATAACTAAATTAATTCAAATTGAAGAAAGCGAAAAAAAAAAAAAAAAAAGATATGAGAAGAATAATATCATCGCGACCACAGCTGTCTCGACCAAACATCCCTGCATGGTTCCCACCCTCTCCTGCCCTGTCCATAACCTGCTCCTCAACGTCAACATCACAGGGGACAGGTACATATTAATTAAGAGAGAAACGGCGAGTACGTTTTATATAAATTTGAACTTTTGTAAATAAAGCTAAATTGTCTTCGTCTGTTCGATTATCACTGCCAAATAGGAGTTTTATTGTACTTAGAGGATGGAATGTACGTGTTCTTTGAAATAATTGAATTCTTTCATTAATAAATTGACTGCATTTAAACAAGAAATGTTCAGCATCCTCAATTCCGTTTCCACATATACAGTTGGGATCTTCCCTCAGGTGATTGCTAAAAAGGTCAAAATTTAAATTGCTGCATTTGTTTCTAATACGTGCATGGTGTACTGCATAAAAACGTTAAACGAATCTCTTCTTTCCAAGAACTCAGACGACCAAAGGTTTGTTTATTTTCTCCAATTAAATATGTTTTCGTTTCTGTGAATAAAAGTGCTTACAGGTTACAGACGCCGGGCGAAAAGACGCCATGCGAAAAGACGAAAAAACGCCGGGCGAAATAACGCCACGCGAAAAGACGCCGGGCGAAAAGACGCCACGCGAAATAACGCCGGGCGAAAAGACGAAAAAACGCCGGGCGAAATAACGCCACGCGAAAAGACGCCACGCGAAATAACGCCGGGCGAAAAGACGCCATGCGAAAAGACGAAAAAACGCCGAGCGAAAAGACGCCGGGCGAAATAACGAAAAAACGCCGGGCGAAATAACGAAAAAACGAAAAAACTTCACACAAAATAACGAGAATTTAAATATATAAAACGTCGTATTTTCGCGTGCCGGTTTCTCGTCTTTTCGTTTTTTCGCCCGGCGTTTTGATTATTTGTCGTCTTTTCGCTCGGCGTTTTTTTCGTCTTTTCGTTATTTCGCCCGGCGTTTTTTCGTCTTTTCGTTATTTCGCCCGGCTTCTTTTCGCCCGGCGTCTTTTCGCTCGGCGTTATTTCGCGGCGAAATAACGAAAAGACGAGATGGCACATATCAGCCACCATACTTTTCTGTGTACGACTATTGAATTCCGTCAAAAACAAAAGTTACAACACTTTGTCCGTAAATGTTACACTGGCATTGGCATCATTTCCGAAGCTTTGGAAAGTGTTGGATTTTGCTAGTACACTATATTTATAATATTTATAAGTGTATTTAGGTAATTGCAACAACCTTACCTTGTCGTAAATGTAACACTGACATTGGCATCATTTCCGAAGCTTATAAACAGTATTTAAATGTGCTATTAAAGTATTTTTTATAAATGTTAGTAGTGTGTTTCACACATTTCTGTACGTACGAATGTTTTCCATAGGCGGTTTCAAGGAAGAGGCGGATTAGGCGTACGCTTTTAATAGTTACTTTTAACATGTAAGTATATGTATATATATGAAATCTATGGCATACATATACGACCTAGACTTCTAAACCATCATGAGCGATTCATGATTTTGAATTTCTGGTATTGTTTGTAGTATTTTATTTCTCCCTCACGTCGTCCGAAAATAAATTATTCCTTTACTCAAAGAAAAGCAAAGAAAAATTGAAGGAATATGTCGTGTTTTGCAGTCACTATGAATACGTCGTCTAATGCAGTCGTTATCAAAACAATCATACAGTGGGCTAACAATGGTACAAGTAAGATATTTTATGAATCCTTCTAATATTCCGCAACAGAAACACTTTTTTTTTAGAAAAACATACAGATGCACGTACACTGCATAGTACCTACTGTGGTTCACAAATTAATAGATAAACATTCCTGAAAAACATGCGGATAAATATTTTTTACTGCTAAAGTAAAAAAATTCCGATACGTATATATGAGCCAAATATTTCTTCAGGTAGCAACGCCGCACACGAAAAAAAACAGTGAGGAAACGTGATCCAGTGGCAATTGCGAAACTATCCTCCGGATATTCGGATATTGACGGCGGGTCATAGGTTCGATATACTCTATTTAAAACAAACAGCGTAGTTATTAAATTGCATAACAAAACACGCAAATACAGACAGGAAAAAACAATGAACCCAATAGCCTTCTTAACTGCTTGAGGAACATTGATTGACGAAAACGTTTGTATGTTATGATCCCACGTCCGTTAGTGCGTCCGTCTGGAGCTATATCTTGGTAACCATAAGGCACATACACGTAATATTTTGTATAAATGTTTGTCCCTATGTGGACTCGCTTTTGCCCAAGTATGGTTGGAGTCGCCTTAGTAACACCAGAGTTATGACCCTTGATTTAATAATTACTTAATCAATATATAGTATATAATGAAGCTTTTGTCTGGAAAATAACTAGAAAACTATTAATGGGATTCAATTTAAACTTGAAACACTCATACAGGACAGTGAGTGGATTTACAGAGTGCAGAAACCATAACTCTAGGTAAACTAAAAGTGGATTTATGGGATTTTGTGGTTTTATTTACTATATAGTATATACTATTTTAGGAAAATTTTGTTTGAACCATAAATAACTAAAAAAACATTCGACAGAATCAAAGGAAACTTGAAACATTGGTTAAGGGCAGAGAGTGGTTGTGCAGAGTGCATGAATCATAACTCTGTGTAAAGTAAAAGTGGAGTTATGGGATTTTGTTGCTTTATTTACTATATTATATAGGGAAATTTTGTTTGGACCACAACTCAAAATCCGTTAAAGATAATGGTTTCTTTAACGTCGCATACACACGGGACCTCGGTCTTACGTCTTAGTAGACTTTTAAGACTTAGTGTTTTTAGTTGGAGAAGCGGGGGATCGAACCTGCGACATCTGTATTGACAGTCAAACGCGTTACCACTTGACCAAATATCCGCTATAAGCGTTTATCCTTTTATACCCTGTGCTTTATATAGCCACTAAAATGTGCCGAAAACAAACACAAGTATAGTCTACGTCGGTTCAATCAAATGATGTGTTAAACCAACTTTCTCGGTATCTAGATTAGTTTTTTCTAAGTGAATTCTATTCCTTATTTAGACCACCAAAAATGATCACCGACATTGACATTATTTAGAAATAAATTTACAAAAAAAAAAAAAATTATCATAGTAACATTTTATTTTTTATTTGCAAATTAATCACTTTTAACAGTATAACTGTATGCAAAACAACAAATCATAGGTATACATATTATACATACATACATACACGCACGCACGCACGCACGCACGCACGCACGCACGCACGCACACACACATTATGGCCGTCAACCAACTTTACTAAAATATATAGAAACAAATCCAGTCATATTGACTACGCATTGTTATATATATGTCGCAATCATTCTGAAATAAAATAAAACCAAGAGAATTTATATCTATATTACTTGATTTATTTTTTGCTGAATTCAAACAAAAGTAATATAGTGAGAAACACTTTCCGAGAATTCTTTATCGCCCCTCGTTTAATGCTTTGTGCATGTACATGTTTAGCTGAATAGTGTAAATCAACAAAATAAGGTTGTTGCAATTACCTAAATACACTTATACATATTATGAATATAGTGTACTAGCAAAATCCAACACTTTCCAAAGCTTCGGAAATGATGCCAATGCCAGTGTAACATTTACGGACAAAGTGTTGTAACTTTTGTTACAAGTAAAAATGTTGTAACAGATAGCGTAGACGTTGTAACTTTTATCACAACTACATTTTGTAACATTTGCGGTAAGATTGTAACATATAGCGTTTAGTGTAACATTTAGAACACAAATTGTAACTTTTACGGACGGCTACAACAGATAGCGACGTTGTAACAAATGGGGTTCCTACAGGCATGACGTTGTCCATCCGTCTGTCTTTTAACTTTTACCTGCCAACAATGAAACTGTGTAAACATCTTCAGCATGATACATAAATACATCTGATAAAGGCCTAGAACTCTCTGGTTATTTTTTTTTTAATTTTACCCCTTTGAAATGGTTTAACCTATATGTCCCGGCAGTGTTCTTGTTTCCAATGCAACTGGATTGATGCAGTCAGGGTTTGCTTCATCGTTTCTGCATTGTGCATAAGGGGTTACGGACCTAGTTATCCGCGCCATCCAGAGGGATTCAAATTGTATAAATTGTGCCGCATTTTTATAATCGAATTGTATTAATGTTTTCAGCGATAAGAGATACTTTTTTTTTAATATTTTACATTATGGTCACTTATTAAAGGGAGTACATTAGGCTTTGGGGCTAATTTGTTTAAACACATAAAACCTTATGAAATGACCAATTTAAACCGTGAAATAACGGTTCATAGATATAGATGGAACATTAACCGTTTCTTATAATACAGCGCAATAATTAACAATTATAATTTACAACCAGGGGCGTAGCTATGTTAATTGAATGTGCAGGCTCCGAAAGTGAAAGTATGTTAGGCGGATCCGGGGGCTTGCATCCACGGCAATTTTGTGTTTACCTATATTTAAATGGTACATATTGTTGCCAAATGTGTATAAATACTGTTATGTACCCCTTCCCTCCCACCCCACCAACCCCTTCCATCCTCGCTTTAAACTATGCTCTTGTGGAACAGAAAATGCGGCAAGTTAGTGATAACATATATAATCTCGTTTCAGTAACACTTGTTTTCTTTTGTTGATATTTTAAAGTTGTCTAGACCCAGGGTCCCATTTTATGAAACAACTTACGACAACTGTGATCGTTTTTATATTTCTTAAATGCTTTACTATGAATTACACTTTACAAATAAACGCAATTTCAATTCATTTTCTTAGACATGTGATACACTACGTGCACACATAATTGTCTGCATTCGATGCTTATGTGGACAAAAGTAGACGATTTTAAATTTAATTATTATAAACACGGGTCCCTGGCAGGTTTTTAACATTTCAGAATGATTATTCAGTAGAACAATTAGTACAATTTTAAGGTCGCTCTATTGAATTTAAAACCAGATGCATCACTGGTTACGAATGGCATTGTCTACATATTGAAAGAATATTTTGCAGTTGTAAATATTATGATTACAAATACTCCATGTCATACGAGATAGGGGCATACCGGCAAGGGTTTAACAAGCTTTCTGTCGCATATATTGAAGGTAATTGGACTGCAAATATAAGGCGTATTTATTTTCAATTTTAATTTATCAAGATAACAACAACTGATATATATATATAGTGTACTGTCTAGCATTCGCCACATCATTGAACGCATCAAGTGGGTTCTATTAATGATTTTACAGCCACATTTTAAAATTCACTAGGACGGTTAATAGCATGTCTGTTATTAAAATAAGTAGCTAAACATTTCATAATTTCAGCTACGATCAATATGTTGGTAAAAGAAAAATATCCAGGGTTGGGATATGCAACATTGCAAACAGACATTTAATGGCCAGGATATAAATAAAGGAATATTGATGTATATACATGGTTGGTATATTTGAATAACAGTACAAATTAATTGTGTTTGTTGCTCCCTGGGGATCACCTTTATCATTATTTATTAACATTCACACTAGCGTTCGTTTAGTGCAGTGTGGCGGCTGTAAAAAGTCTCCCCGAGCTTCGAATCCGTAGTTTTATTTTTTACTGGTTCTTTGGGACCAGCGAGCCCAGTATAGGTGGCTTTGAAGTAGAATAGCGCTTAAGCCGGTGCTAGGGGTGTGAGAGGTATTGCTTCTTTCGTTACTTCTCATGAACAGACTCAGTAAAACCGAGTCTGCTGCTTTATCCTCTTAATTGTGTTTGTTGCTCCCAAGGGATCACCTTTATCAGTATCTTTTACATCATCACAGACATTTTATATTGTCCGCATTCCCAATACACGAGTGACGTCATCAAGTGAAACTATAAAGGCCAATGCTTGTGCACTATTACTTTTACAGTAACAGTTTAATTAGCTTAAACAATGAAAAATGAAGGTTTTGGTTCCTGTTTTTATCGATAATTTTCATTCTCTGTGACACATTCAACTTACTACAATATTGCATTTCTTGGTAATTAGAATAGCGCAGAATAAATATTTAGGTAGATTATAGTTGATTATACAAAAATCAACAACATATACTTGTCCACGAAGTTATGTAATAAAAAGTATGGCTTATATGATCTGAGTTTCTATCACATTTACTTCAATTTCAACTAAAGATTAAAATAAAAAACAATTCAGAAAATATTTCATTAAATACTGTCAAGCACATAACTGACTTTAAGGTCCTTTCACATTGCGTCTACATGAAATGCATGTAATGCATACCATTCACGAAGTTATGATTATTTTTATACCCCTTTTTATCATCACATGGCGGTAGCAAATGTCCCAGATACAATCACTGTAGTAAGGTAATAAGTATAACATAGGAGATAAAAAATCACTGTAAAAGTTAATCAACATTTTTCAATATTTTATTATCATGTTGATAAGCAGCAGTCACGTGACCGCTTAGGTCCACGAACTTCCAATATTCAAAGGTACTTAACGCCCGCTAAAATATAGTTTTTAAGCATTTCCCAAAATGGAACTCTCTCACACTTCACTTCCTACAAAACACGATGGCTGCTCTAAATATGTCTGATGTTTCTGATGTCAACTGTCAGCAAAAAAAAGAAAAAGAAGCCCTACTTTCAGCAAGGAAGAAATTTGAAAAATGGAAGAAGAGGCAAGAAAAATGGCACGTTTTGACGAGTAAATTCTCTACAATTATGACTAAACAAGATGCCCAAGAGGGCCTGTGGACGCTCTACTTCCTAAAGATATAGCTTACGTATACGGGTCCATAACTCTGTCAAAAACCATTCAACCGGGCAATGACAAACGCAGCTAGGCTTGGTACTGATATCCCTGCCAATATTCGTTGAAATCCGGCCAGAAGTTCAGGAGAAATAAATAGTCCATACAAAGTTAATGTAGTAAAACCTTTAAGGGGCCATAACTCTGCCAAAATTCATTCAACTGGAACATGCCCATGAATGCGCAACTAGCTTTAGGACTGATCATCTCTGCCAAGATTCGTTGAAATCCGGCCAGGGGATCAAAAGAATTAGTCAATTGGACAAAGTTTGTGTATTAAAACCTTAAAAGGGTCATAACTGCACCAAAAATCGTTAAACCAGAAACGGCAATGACAGACGCAACTAGGCTTGGTATTCATCATTCCTGCCAAGACTCGTTGAAACACGGCCAGGAGTTCAGAAGAGAATAGTACGGAAATTGTTCGTGCATTAAAACATTTAAAGGGCCATAACTCAAGTTTCGTTGAAATCTGGTCAATGGTTCAGGAGAACTAGTCTAGAAAAGTGTGTGTATCAAAAACCTTAAAAGGGCTATAAAGCGCCAAAAATCTGTCAATCAGAACATGACGATGATATATAAAACTGGGCTTGGTACTGATCATCCCTGCAAAGATTTGTTGAAATCCGGCCAGGTGTTCAGGATAGCTAGTCAAGAAAATGTTTGAGTATTGAAACCTTTAAAGGGCCATAACTCTGCCAAAAATCATTCAACCGGAACAAAGGGATGACATATACAACTAGACCTGAAATTGATCATCACTAAAAAGTCTCGTTTACATCCGGCCAGAGGTTCAGGAGAACAAATTGTGCGTATTAAAACCTTGAAAGGGTCATAATTCCACCAAAATAATTCAACCGGAACACGGTGACAATATGTACAACTAGGTTTGGTACATCCCTGCACATTTTCATTTAAATCCGGTCAAATGAAGACCCTTTCGTCTTAACGATTCAAAATATAACAGTACTACCCGCAAAAGCAAAAGTCACAATATCCACCATTAGCGGCAATGCACGACTGACATCTCCTGCGCATATTGGGATATACCGGGTATTAGTCTTTTGGGGGTCATACTGCTATGCTCTGAATTTAACAAGTTTATTGTTGATCAATTTGAATGAAATTTTCAGCAAATCAACTGTAGATATTGTTAAATAGAATAGATGAAATTAAAATTTAATTTCTATTGAAATATGCCAGTTACCTTAGTTTATTTCCCTGTTGCGTTTTAAAGTCGTTCAGAATATGTCTCTTGTTTTCTTCGAAAAGGCGAGACAAAAAATGGCATCAATACACTAGATATTTAAAGATCTGTATAATCATTTGAACCAGTTGCACCAACATCGCGAGTCACGTCATATAAGAGTTGACTTTGTATTTGCATTTAGCACGCATCTGTGTAGAAAAGTATGTGCACTTTCATAAAAAAAAAAGTTGTGGCTAAACCAAATCTTTCTAATCGAATTACTATGCTAATTTATTATTTTCGATAACTATAAAACAATGCATCAAATTGTATTAAAGGGAATGTAGCGACACAGCCAAACAAGCTCTGTTATTGGGCGTTCTGAAAAACTTGGAAAAAGGTGAAAGAATTGTCAAAATCGGATGATAAACAAAAAAGATATGACCATTTAAAGGTTGTTCTAAAACGAATATGGGAGCCGCCATTTTTAGAACTATGACGTCATAGTTCCATATTAACAAATATGGAATAATGATAAATATCATTTAAAACGAAGAAAATCACTGCAAATGAATGATTTTTTTACTGGTCATATAAAGCATTACTGCTTTTAAGTACTACATATTTTTCATACAGTTGATTTCATTTTTTCAATATAAATCAGTAAATTTTCATATTTATAAATATTCCCTATATGGTCTGAACCTTGATGTCATAGCTCTCAAAATGGCCGCTTCCATATCCGTTTCAACAGAAACTTCAAATGATCATATCTTCTTTGTTTCATCCGATTTTGATAATTCTTTCATCCATATTTAAGTATTTCAGAACTCTCAGTAATAAAGATGGTTTGGCTGTGTCGCTACATTCCCTTTGCATAATAATTTAAATTTGCGCTTTAAAAAAACAGTGTGAAAATCAAGTCGCGAGCTCCAAATTTCAATGTTTAATGTCTTACGCGTTTTAAATCTTAAATTTTAAAAATCTCAGGATTTTCTGTTCAAACGTTTTGGCAGGCCTGTAATGAGCACTACCATAATTATTTGCTGCAATCCCCTTTTTCTCTGTACTGTTTGGTTTATTCTTTTAAATGCATTATTTTCTGCGGCGACATGATGCTGTGCATCACTTTTTCTGGTTCTGAATTACTAAAGTAAAAGCCAAGTACCAAAAAATCAAAAATATGTATTTAATGTATTTCCCATTTACAAATGAAGCAGATGAGCTAAATTTAACGACGATCGCGGTTATAAAACTTGCTTCTTCGAATAAATGGCATAACTTTGTTTCAGTAAAAACATAACAAAACGAATGCAATGCATTCTGCTTCTTTCACGCCCCTTCAAAATGACAAAGACTCTAGACCCGCTCAGTACTTTCAGTACTTTGATTACTTTGCTGTATACACTCTTAAGGGTACGCGTGCTTTACAAATGGGTGGGGTATTGCAAAAATTAAAAGTATCTTTCTTTATTGTTCCATTAATGAAATGTGTTACCAACATGTGTTACCAACATTCAATATTCATATTACCTATTAAAACGCAGCAGACGAAGCAAATAAAAATTTCCATTTTTACATCGGTACTGTACATATTTCAAATCAACAATCTTAGTTACTTCTGAGATTAACAACATTGACCAACAACTTGTCAACAATCTTTAGAAGAGAAAACAAGAAGTGAATATACACAAGATGAAAGAAATTATATCTCATGATGACACTCCAAAAAAATAAAATATTTTGACAAACAGATTTCCCCCAAAAATTAGTTCTAAAGTGCCCCCCCCCCCCCCCCCCCCCCCCCCACACACACACACCCACCACTCCCCAAAAGCTAACACTGCGTTAAATTACAGGTATTAGCATGCAACTTGACAAATTTACAGGATTAGTTGCCAAAAAAAAAAGTTTATTGACTGACCAACGATACATAACTCACCATGGCAGAAGATAAATAAAAACACAATGTATTTTGTTTAAAAAACAACAAAGTTGTTCAAGCATTCAGTAAGTATGTCACAGATATTTAATGATTCTGATGATTCTTAGAACTGCTGGATGCTATTATAAATACATTTCAATTTCCTGAATTTGAGTTGATAAGGGTTCTTGTTATCATTCATAGTTAAAAACAGTATATGTACTGTGTATGCATTAGCTTTGTTCTTTTGTGGTATCCCCATTACATATACACTAACGTAAATATAGCTGCATTCCAAAAAATATAGTTGTATCTATCGATTTACGGCTTATCGAGCGAGTTATGCGTATCGACTCTACAAAAAACGAACAGTAGGGTTACATTTTAATAATTAATAATTTGTCTCCTCATGTAAACATTTCAAACCGAAGCTAGATATCAGTCAATTACTAAAAAAAAAAAAACTCCTAGAAAAACAATTTGAAAATATTGAATAGTGTACCGGAAGTAAAACAAATCCCATTGAGTCCTGTACAATATTTTCCAAGCTTTCTAGTTAGCAATTTTCAAAATGAAGTTCAAACTAAGATTCACTTACATATTCTTAGCCATGAGACCTTAATCTCTAGAAAACTGCTGAGAATAGTCGGGGTCATGCGGCATATAAGAAAATAAAATGCTGATCTTTGTTGACACCGTGAACAAACCTCATTCATTCGGCACCTCTTAAATGTGTTCTACTTTTACTTTCAAAACTTTCAAGTTGATAAATAAAATCATCACACAGCCGTGCCAATGGTTCTTAGCTCTCACAAACAAGTCAATAAAGTCATATTAGCCAGAAAAACAGGCCTTAAATACTCAAAAATGCTCTTTATCACAAAAAAGGGGATTATATATTTGGGAACTCCTTCCGACTACACCAGGCATGAATACCACAGTGATTTACTTCCTGTATGCCTGAAAGAAAAAAATCCTATATTGCTTTTAACCACCCCACTCACTTTGTAAAGTATGCGTACCCTTAATAAAGTTAAGCCATGAAATTTACATTCTATTCAGCCCTTCTTTAACACACATAATTTTCTTAAATGACTAAAGTTTATAACTGTGGTACCTTTTGCTTGCAAACTCCGGTGAAATATGCCGAACTTCAAATTCATTGATATTACTGCCATTAACAAAATGACTATGGTTAAGTTCGAATTAGGATTTCATAATTACTCGAGTACATTTATCACAGTCTTTCCAAATGTAGAGACTGCTACAAAGCCGTCAGTTTAAACAATCTCCACGCAGAGTTATCGTTCCTCTTATTCCCAATTTAGTGTTTTAATCGGGACTATTTTAGTACCAAAATAATACGTACTTAGGTCTCCTCAGTCGATACGCATAGGTAACCATTTCAAACGGAAACTCGATAGCAGAAAATTACTAAAAGAAATTAACTCATGGAAAAACAATTTGAAAATATTGGACAACAGTCAACCACAAAACACAAAAACAAACACGCAAACAGACAAACGAAAAGGCAAAAGTAATAAAAAATGCAAACAACATCACAAACACAAAAGGGTTGACAATAGGGCTACCGCCTATGAACGGTCAGTGGCAAAGTAGGCCACTGGGGGTTTAAACCGGTTCTAGGGTGCAACAAACCTCACACTTACCCTACTGTCATCCCACTAAAACAGGACAGTGTATATAAAGAAATCCCCGCCATGATCTAAACTCTAACCAACAAGGCAGCATCAATAGGCAATATAAGTAAAACACAAATATGCTCGTGTAAATATAATACAAAAAAACAATAGCCTAGAAAGCCACAATGAAGGTACTCAGTGACTTGGCAGAAGCCAGAGCAGTAAGAGAATACACCATTAAGGGCACGACAAGAAAGAACATGGACAAACATCAAACGCCACCGTCCCAATGCAATGATCTTTAGGTAGGCGTCATCATAGGGTCCACAGCCTGTCCGGTCATCGTACAGTTAAAGAGGAAAGCATAGTGGCGAACTGTAAAAGGGTCCACCATCAAGCATGCAGTACGTTGCAAAATGATAGGGTCATAACCTCTTTGTGATAAACTTTTTAACAAGTTTAACAAAGATAGTATGAAAGTGATTATGACCAAGAATCTTACGAAGTTTATGAATTACATCACCATAGAAGTCAGGTTGTGATAGTCCTTGTCGCAGAAGAGTCCTTAAATTACATTTATATTAAACACTTTGCAAAGGTTTTACGTAGTTTATGGTAACGGTAACCCTGATTGAGTAAACTTTTTAGTTATACAAAG